>BCLF01000252.1:0-68466 GCA_001602275.1 Zoysia japonica
GGAAAAATTTGGTGCTGCATTTGAGATTGTACCTGAGCTCTTCTTATTAGTTGGGGTTCTTAGGCATCTACAGAATCTTGCTGACAAAGGGCAGAGCAACAGCACTACATAAATTGAATTTCTAGGATGAAGTCCCTATACTAAACATATAATGCAGGTATATAAAAGCACGAGATGATTTTACTGTTAAGTAGAAATTCTTCAGATAACTATACAAGGAGACCAGACCAATTCAAGAACAGAAGCATTAGTAACAAAGCCTTTTAGTTGCAAACAAGCGTGAGTATTGTGCTCCAAACACTGGGTCAGTCTTTATCTGACCCGAGGCTGCAAGCCGAGGTGGAGTCCCTCCGTGAGGTGCTGAACCAGGCTCGGGCCGGCCGAGAGGTGTGGCCAGAGGACGCCCACCGGCTCCGTCGCGAGGTCAAGCCCACGCAGGAGGAGACCAAGACCACTTGGGAGGAGGCCTCGACGACGCGGCAGGACGCTCGGGCTGCTCGAGCAGAGGCTTCAGCGGCTCGAGAGGAGAAGAAGAAGTATGCCTCTGATCTTGCACAAGTGCAGTTCGCCGCTGTCCGTAGGTGTCGCATTCCCGACCCTATCTCCAACCTCCTTTTTCCCTTAGGAATAGGAAAGTTGGAGTCGATTGCCTTGTCCAGAGCACAACCAGCGGGCCGAGCGGGTGGAGGCGAAGGCGAAGAAGGCGGCAGAGCGGTGTGTTGTTGCCGAGGCGAAGCTCGTCGTCGTGGAGGATGAGGTCATAAAGCTCACCGTGAGGCTGAGTGCCCTGCGCCTGTCCTCCAAGGAGGCTGTGGCCCGCCTGCGGCAGGAGGTGGAGGATGCGTAGACCGCCACCAGCGTCGCCATAGAGGAGCGCGACGGTATGTGCCTTTGTAGATTATGCTTGTTGAAGGGTCGTCGTGGGGTTGGCTACTTATCTTCGTTTGGTCTTGCAGTCGCGACTGGCGCTCTACGGGACATGAAGGTAGACGTGCGCCTCATGTTCCGGAACATCTTCGCCGGGGTGCGAGACGCCAATGTCTCGGCGGACTACGCCCGGTATGTGATGGGGTATCTCCCCGGGCTGATTGCCGCCGCGTGGACCGGCGCCTTCCAAGATGGGACGACGCTGGTCTTGGCGCAGGTGATGTCGCACTACCCGGATGTCGAGCTTGCGCGTGTCTCCGAGGGTTTCCCTTCTGATACCCCAGAGGCGGAGATCAGGCAGCTGACGTAGGATGTGCGGCCCCGGGCGGCGAACCTCTGCACCGCCTTCGCGTCTACAAATTTCGTGCGGGACAGGTTCGTCTTGATGCCGACCCGACCTCGGGATCCTCTGTCGCCGCCCCAGAATATGTAGGTTTAGGTCTTCTTTTTTGTTTTTCTATAATGACTTTTGGTGATGTACTCGGACATCATTTGTAAGATACAAGTAGTAATGAATTCAAATCCAACCCTTGCTCGTGCCATGTAACTTTCATAGCAACTTCACGTTTTTGTCACCCATTGGGTGTTGACCGAGCGACCAGGTCGGGTATAGCCTATAGGGTTGAGTATCAGACTCAATGCAGCCGTAGGGCGTCACCAGCCTGGGTCTTTAATCGTTAGCCGCGAGAAACGACTCAAACGTTAGCACTTAGAATTTACTTCGCACGTCCGAGGGTCGCCCGCGCACTTGGACGCGGGTCGAGAAGCAAAACTTCCTAAGAAACGAGGCAAGGGCCTAAGAATGAAAAAGAGAGGCGTGGAGACTGATAATTACGAGGTCGGGTCGCAACGCTACTCTTAGTTAAATCACGCCGACCTAAGGGAACTTTTGGAGCTCATGCCAGCATGGGTTAGGATTTCACTTCGAAACTTGCACCGACTAGGCCGGAGCCTTAGAACAAAAACGAGCCACGAAGCTAGCGAACAAAGACAAAAGGCGCGAGGAGCCTACGAAAAACGACGGGGCCGGACCGCTACGCTATTTTTAGTTAAATCACGCCGACCTGCGGGAACTTTCGGAGTTCACGCCGGCGCGGATTGGGATTTAACTTAGAAACTTGCACGGACCGTCTGCCAGGCGGGAGGCCTCGGGGCCTGCACTGCAGGATCCAGCGAAGAAATTGCAAGGGTCGACGACCATGTTGCAGGGGACACTCAGATAGCCCCTGGGCGGCGGGGGGTCAGCCTTTCAGTCACGCGCCGTCTACCGGAACGAAAAGACACAAGATTTGCTCAAGAAACTTATCTGATTTTATTATGCATAGAAACGACGCAAATTTTTAATGTTCTAGGCATTCTCTAGCTCTTCATCGCTCTCGGTCGCCAACTTGTAGGCGCCGGGCTTTATAGCTTATTTGATTACAAAGGGCTGTTCCTAGGGAGGTGACAACTTGTGCTTTTCGGCCTTAGTTTGGGCTCTCTTTAGGACTATGTCGCCGACGTTAAACGCTCGACCCTTGATCCGCCAAGCTGTAGCTGATGAAGATTTTGCTGGTACTTAGCTGATAGCAGGATGGCGACGTCGCATGCTTCATTGAGTTGGTCCAAGGCATCTTGTCGTGCCGCCTCCGATGCTTCTTCATTGTAGGCCCGGACTCGTGGGAAATCGTAGTCGATGTTTGTCGGCAGAATGGCTTCGGCGTCGAATGCCATGAAGAACAGGGTGAAGCCCATCGTCCGGTTGGGGTCGTCCGCATGCCCAGAACACGGAGGAGAGTTCTGGGCCCACCGGCGGGCTGCATTCTCAACTTAGTCGTAGATTCGGGGTTTAATCCCCTGGAGCATCATGCCGTTGGCGCGTTCGACCTGTCCGTTGGTTCTCGGATGTGGTTTTCCACACAGAATTCGTGAAACTGCCGATCAGTAAATTACGCACCATTGTCGGTGATGACTGAGTTTGAGACCCCAAAGCGGCAGATGATGTCATAGAAGAATTTGACCGCTCGACCGGCGCTGAAAGAGGGCACCGGCTTGGCTTCAATCTATTTGGTGAACTTGTCGATGGCGACGAAGAGGTGGGTGAAGCCTCCGAGCGCTTTTCGAAAGGCCCCGAGGATGTCGAGCCCCCAAACTGCGAACGGCCACGTGATCGGGATCGTTTGAAGTTCTTGAGCCGGCAGGTGGGTCTGCCGGGCATAGTATTGGCACCCTCGACATGTGTGGACCAACAGCTCAGCATCAGCGACTGCTGTAGGCCACTAGAATCCCTGGTGAAAGGCTTTTCCCACCAAGGTCCTGGAGGTAGCATGGTGCCCGCAAATTCTCAAATGAATGTCGTCGAGGATGTGCAGACCCTCTTCCCGTGGAATGCATCGTTGAAGAATACCGCTCTGCTTCGCTTGTACAACTCGTTGTCGATGATGTGTAGGCTTTTGCTCGTCGAGAGATGCGTCAGGCTTCGTTGGTGTCGGTCGTGAGTGTGCCATCTTAGAGGAAGGCAAAAATATCTTGGGACCATTCGAGAACGATGGCCATCACTTCCAACTTAGGAGTCAGAGCCGGCTTGCCGATTGGGGCGTTGGGCGAGGGGTCAGCCTCATCTTCTTTGATCTTGATGGTCGGCTCGGTGAGGACTTCAAGGAAGACGTCGTCGGGTATGGGATCTCTGCCTGAGGCCATTTTGGCGAGGTAGTCGGCCGCTTCATTGCCGCGGCGTAGAACATGGTGGAGCTCGAGCCTGTCGAACTTGTCTTTGAGCTTGCGAACTTCTTAGCAATAAGCTTCCATCTTTCGATCATGACAGCTTTCAATAAGCTTGCGAATCACTGCGTGGGGCGGCGGTTCAAATTTCAAAAACCATTAACCGTCCTCCACATGGACGCGACTGGACCGAACCTATACTTAGGGGCAGTCGTGGGTCGGCCACCGAACCGTTCGGTCCGGCCCTTGCCCTCAAGCGCTGATCACAAAATAAGGCCAATCCTCTTGGCACATCCTAGGCACAAGTGCTGATCACGAACATATGACTGGTCTGACCGGTCTGCTCTAGGCCACGAGCGTAGCCAGTCCCAACTTTCGATGGTGGAGAAATCCAAGTCTCGCCTGATTGACCCGAATCGTTCTGGAGCGAAGGGCATTCGAATCGAGAATTTTTACTCAGACCCTAGACCGACCCTACGGATCGCCCGGAGGCTCGGGGCTACGCCCTATGGGCGCACTCGCGCGCACCAGTAGGATCAATTACAACACTACGACGAGTCAGATCCCCCAAGCGATCCTACAGACCGTTCGGGGGCTCGGGGGGCTACGCCCTATAGGCACGCTCGCGCGCCCCGAAGGATCAACTCCTAAGAACAGCGACGAATCAGATTCTCTGACCGACCCTACAGATCACCCAAGGGCTCAAGAGCTACGCCATATGGGTGCGCTCGCGCGCCCTGTAGGAATGACATGAAGAAACAGCAACGAAACAACAACGGCAATGCATCAGACCCCCCAGCCGACCCTCTGGCTCGCCTGGTAACTCGGGGGCTATGCTCTACGGGCGCACTCGTGCCCCCCGTAGGACCGATCATCGAAGATCAACTTCACGTATCAGCCCTGCACTGCTTCAACAGGATTGCAAATGGTGCAGGGCTCGGAGGCTATTATCGGGGTCATATACCCCGGGTACATACTGCCCCAGAGTTACTCGACGGCCCAAACTACGATATACAGCCCATCTACGACGACCAGCGCACACTCCTTGTGGGCTTGGAGGAAGATTGTCGCAAAGTCTCCGTCAAGCCCAACCCAGAGGGTCCGGCGTGTCCATGGGCAAAAGCCACCCCAACCCCCGTGGGTTGGGGGTTGCGTAATGACAAGGCTTGGCCGCCAAATGGCCAAATAACAGACTTACTTTCTGACCCAAGGATCGGGCGACCAACCCGCGACAAGGTCCCTGCTGGTACAGAGATTTCTGGCGACTGTACAGAGGAAGCAGGGAGGTAAAGCAAACGGTAAAGCCACCTCTGTCCCCCTCGACGCTGAATAGGGGACAGGCGAAGGACACTGGCGACGACAGTGGGCACCAGAGGACCATCAGGTGCCAGAGAATCACCAGAAAATTATTCTCGAAGATGCCGTTGGCCTCACTCGAGAGAAAAAGCTGGTTTTTGTGGGAGCCAAGTTTGACTCCGACCCACTCGTTAGAGGAAGTCCAATTTCGTGTCTCACCCCACTTTGTAACCCCGGTCTGGCCTCCATATAAGGCCCGTCGGGGACCCCAGTACAAAAGGATAACGAGACTAAGAGATTACATAGTTCGATACGCATCGACATAGGTGCGCTAGGGTCTCTTCCCGCGTAAGAGCCCTTCCGCCATTGTAACCCACTCAATCATACGTGAGTTCATCGTTTTCGACACCTGGACGTAGGGTATTACACCTCGTAGTGGCCTGAACCAGGTTACATTCTTGAGTTCATCGTGGATAAGGCCATATAGATCAGGAAGAAGCGCACCGTACCCCCTTCGATCGTATAAATTTGTACTGTGCCGATGTACAAAACACCGACAATATATATTTAGGAAAAAAATTTAATGTTAGAATGATTTAGAATTGTGAATGGAGGGAGTATCACTATTCAAGAAAAGGCTACGTGTTTGACCTTTTACGTCCGATGTAGGAGTATTTCCGCTCCCTTCATGCCATGATCCGAGTGTGGAACAAGGGATCGAGGATTGGTTTGGGACATACAATGCTTCAGATTGGCTCCATCAAATGCAATCCTTCTTGCATCTGAGGATTAGAATTGCACACACTAAGCTAATCTGGCAATCAGTTTTCCTTTTTATTAAAGCACTAGTGATTGGATAGGATCTCGGAGGAACTACCAACTGCTATTTCATATTTATTCTTTACTTCATTCACATGATTGGGTTAGAACACCAAGTGTTGACACTCGGATCGGGTCAACGCATGGAGAGCACTAGGTCGTGCGGGTCGCAACGGACCAGATCATAAAAACTATCAAAATCGGAACTTCCAGTTTGGAAAATCGGAAAAGGGATATGTATCACGATTTCGCTGTGAAAGGCAGCTAGGTTTACGAGCATACCAGAAAAGGGGTAAATAACACACTTTCGTGCCGAAGAACGACTAGTTTATAAGCAAACTAGCAAAGACCGTCAAATCTCACACCCGAGAGGGTCCTCGTATGGGCGTGAGCATCGTCGGACGTGTCCTAGGTCGGCCAGCAGACCCTAGGACGTCATCTCTAGTCGTGGAGACCCATGGACGAACAGTATATGGAGGTTGGAAGAGACAATTAGAGTTTGAGAGGTAAAAGATGTAAATGTATGATTGGAGATGTAGTTGTTGTCCCTCAATCGGCTGTGTCCCTCTCTTTATATAGAGGGGGGGGGGGTGGACTTATCCCGTGGAGAGCAAAAACTCCAAAAAATCGGCAAGAAATCAAATTTGAAACACTTTCCAAAAAATAGGCAAAACCGAAACTTCTGGAATCCAAAACCGGAACTTTCGGTTTCCTCGGGGGTGTAAATCAGAAAAATTGGACCTTCCGGTTTCCAAAATCTGAACTTCCGGTTTTGCAGCTGTGTGCATATTGAAAAGTCTGTAACTTCCTCGTCCGGGCTCCAAATTAGGTCATCCATATATCCTTTTCGGTCGTCCCAATGAGGGCTACATCTTGGAACTTTCAAACCAGGAATTGGGCTTCATATTCTTACATTTTTAATCACTTCTTGGTTTCTTCTATGCAAATTGGTTAAAATGTCTATTTGTAACCTGAAACCATGTCTAAACACCAAACTTGTGAAATAATCAGAGTTATCATTGATGTAGACAATTTTGCTCCTGGTGAGCCTACCAAAACAGGAACTTCCGGTTTTGTACCCTCCGGCAAACGGCCGAACACTCCGGTGGCCAATGCATCGGTTTCAGAGAAGGCTTGCCGGATACTCCGGTGACCTGTCGGACACTCCGTTGAGGACTTAGCCATTTTTTTGCCATAGTGAGGCTGCTGAAACCGGAACTTTCGGTTTGGCACACCGGACCTTCCAGTTTTACTTTGCTGCCAATTTTGGGTGTCAACAAGTGCCCCCTGTTTTTTGGTGAAGTTTATATACCAAAAAAAATTCTTTATACCCAAAATTATCCAAGAGTGCTAGTTTACCCAAACAAACCATTGGCTATACTAATTTAGAAGGTGGTATTCATACCTTTAGCCGAATGGAATTAGGTACCTCACCGCATACTTGATGGTCGGCAACAATTTACTTTGTAGTGTCTTCGTTATGTAAGAGTCTCAATGAATCACCCTCAAGTCCTTGTTTCGGCTTCATCAAGTTCCAAAACACTAAAAGCCGAATCACTACTTTTGCCAAGACCAAAATTTTAAAAACTGAGAACCCAACATCATTGGTTCATTGGATGCAACATTATCAAGTTCAAGTATCGGTCCTTCAGGTGATTCAAGACCAGATATTTGAAATAAAATTTTAGAAACAAGGACTTTCATGGATTATCAATATTATTCTTCATCTCGCTTAGTGCCTTTTGCGCCCCGAGTGTCAAAGTTATTAGTAGCTCAACGATGGTTGGTTACAACTCATCGGCTATAGAAGTCTTATGCTCTTCTACCCATGTCAAAACCATGTTGTTCTGCACTTAAGCACTCTCATTAAATTATTCAAAGTTCGGCAATAGAACCTAATAATTCATAAAAATGCATACATGCCAAATTTTAAACTTTTTTTTAAATATTGGGCTACAATCACATGGGCAATGACTAAAAAGACTCTCCAGCACTTTGATTCGGCTCTATCCAACTTTAGAACAAAAATAGCTGAATTATCACTTTCCTAGTCAAAACTGGAACTTCCTGTTTGCCAAACCGGAACTTCTGGTTTTTTCAGAATTTCAACATTGGCAATTTCGAGTATCGGTCATTTAACAATTAAAAATTAAGTTTCACCAGCATTGTAATTGGATACTCATCATGCCAAATACATTGCTACAATCATTATATGCCTAAATGCTTGACAACACCAAATTCATGATAGAAGATTTAGCATTTAGTCATTCATCAATGTGAGCACTATGATCCATCCTTCATATGACTCATATGACCGAAATAAACTCCAAGAAATAATACAAATGCCATACATGTAGTTATTTCGGTCTTCACAACTAAAAGTAATTTAAGCAGTAGTAAGGCCATTTGGAAACAACCCTTTATAGTATGAATAATATTTGGACTACGAAGGATTAAAATAGAGCCAAGAAGGATGAGAACAAACATATAAACATGGCTCCAAGTCATATGCTTTTGTCGCATGGATAATGAATCAAGATGAAGAAATGACAAATAATTTTGATGATCGGGCGCATACTTTAATTGTCTCTTAGTCTTTTTCTTTCCCACCATCTTCTTTGCACCCCTTACTTGACCATCATTATTGTCACATTCTTGCAAACTCTGTTTGGGAACCCATGCCATGCCCTTCTCTTTTAACTCTTCTGCACTAAGTTTTCCCAACTTCTTTCTTTGCCAATTTGATAAACCGAGGTTGTGCTTTTGTCTTGACAATTGGCAATTCTAACTTGCTCTTGGATACTTCAATCTTTTTGGGTTCAGATTTGGCATCAAGAATATCAACACTTGGTTGTTTCATCTCTTTGCCACTAGAAACCGAAGTTTTCGAAGTATGAATCGGCTTTTCTGCACCTAAATTCAGATCTGAACTTCTTTCCTTATGACTATCCTTTTTGATACGATAAACTTGCCGAACCACTTTCACATTCTCTTGAGCCATTGACAGATTCTTCTTATCGAAACGGTCTCTCGTGCATGGTTGTCTTCCAGTTGTTTGCCTACTTGCATTTATATTTTGCTTAGAATGGAATTGAGGTTGTATCCATGAACCATGCCACCCCCATGATCAATAAGGATGAAAACCTATAGTGGGCGATCCATATGGCACTGGTATAATCAACGTAAAAGGAAGATATGGAGCCCCTGAATAAACTTTCTTTCTTTACCGATTTGAACCCTCATGTTCGTATTATGGAGGCATTCTTGATAGCTTAGGGTAATTTTGCTTAGATGTACTCCTTGCATCTCTCTCTTTTACATACTTAGCCAAAAGCTCCTCAAACGTAAGTTTTAGCTTTCTACCCTCAGGTTGACCATGGCATTTACCTCCTTCAACCTTTTCTAAATCGATTCTTAGATTTTTGCTCAATTTATTGTTTCTGCGAAAACTGGAAGTTTCGTTTTTTCAGCTTCGCTGAATCTAGCCGATTTGAAGGTAATCGGTCATGAGCAAGCTTAAAAACTTTTTGTTGCCCTCAGTATACGATGGATCTTCTAATATCTTTGTAAAATCATTACCTTTAACAATATCGTCATGAATCTCATTGGTAATTTTATCCTCTTCAATTGAGGGCTTTAAATCATTTTTACCAAGAACCAACTTGTTACTTTCACGTGAATCGGCCCGTGACCGATTTGGTAACTTTTTGCTATCGGGACCAATTGGAGCCAACTAGTCATCCTCTTGTGTTTCTGCAAAACTCAATCGTCCTCCATCAATGGCCGATTGAACTTTTTGACGGAACATATTGCAATTCTTAGTACTATAATCAAAAGAATTATACCACTTGCAATATGGTCGCTTCCCTACATCTTGCAGTGATGATACGACATTGTGATCTATGAGCCTAATAAAATTGTTTTCAAACAAGTTATTAAACAGATCATCACACAAAGTCAAATCAAAAGTGTATTTCATTTTCTTTAGCTCATTCTTTTGAGACGGCTTTAAGACTAGGCAAATGAATGGTTCATATTTCTCATCTATCCATTCGGCCATACATTTACTTGTGTTTCTTTTACCGGACGATTTAGAATCAATTACCATGCTAGCATCGGTTGATTTCGATTTTCTTCTTTTAACTTCAGAGTAACCACAAACAAACCGAGTAGATAACAACTTTGGCAATGATGAGGTTGAAACTTTGAATGCCAAAGTATTACTGTTATCGGCCTTTCTAATTCTAACAATGCATTGGCCGATACTATGTGAAGCCCCTTCGTTGCTAACAAGTAAATTACCCCCTCAATCGATCTATTAGAGTTATTTGCCATGGTAGTGCTAATAGATGTATCAATTGAAAATCATGTTCTGATGGGCCATTAGGTAAAGTACTCATAAAGCTTACCTTATCAAATATATTGGAGAGGCGTGGAACCTTGATATGAATCTGTAAAAGCCGGAAGTTCCGATTTATGAAACCGGAAGTTTCGGTTTTTTTAGAATTTTTGGAAACCGCCAAACTATGGTATGGCAACACCTTTGTCTTCTTTTCATCTTTATTCCCATGCTCCTGTTGATGATCTTTATTAACCGAACCTTGTTCGGTTATGGGTTGAGGATGCTTTATGGAATAGTCACTTAACATACATATAACCTCTTTAGGAAAATTAAACATAGCTACCTTTTTACATCTGATATCCTCATGTGTAGCTGTGTTTATTTTCTCAATCTCACTTGTAGTCGATAATTCAGTAACAATCGGCTTGTTATTGGTACTACTTCTAATTCTTGCCAGAAATTTTGCAAAATTCGCATCTAATTTCTCCTTGATATTCAAAGATTCATCCGAAGGCGAAACAGGAGGTATTGCTGAATTTTCATTTGTTCGGCTATAATCACTATTTGCGCCTAAAGCCGAATTAGTGGGCAAAGTATATGCAAGTGTAGCATGTGAAGGTATGTGAATGCTTGCTAAACTTTCATTAATTCGGCTACAATTTTCAGCAATGTAAGGAGCCGAACTATGATCATTAAGATGTGAGTGTAGCATTGAATTTGTAGGTGTAACCTCCACTCAAGTAACATGCGAGGCATCATATGGCACTTGAGAATAATTAGATGAACTAGCATGACCATATGTGTCATGTATCGGCACATTATGTGAGGCTATCATAGATGGTGCCGATGTATTGAAAGAAGAAACACAATATTGGGCATTTATAAAATTATTGTTATGTGGTGTTTCATAAGACTTAGCCGAATCCATCACGTTGGCCTGACCTTGATAACTACCCATTGGCATATGAGCTTGCCCCATTGTTGATGCATGAGGATATGTGTATTAAATGTTGCTAGTATAATTTAAACTTGGAGCAAATGCATCATGAACAATGGGCCTATGCATTCGAATAGTTAAGACCACTATAGTCATAATTAATAGTTGATGCAATATGCTCACTAGGGTATCTAGCGAGATCAATATGAGAATTTGTGGTGCTATCAAAATGAGCATTAAGTACTGATGTTGCATATTGTACCTTGTGATCATCATGGCGATATGGATAGCCCGCCATGTGTTTGCTTCTATACTTTTCTTGATCAAACCGTAACAATAAGGCCTTGATTTCTTTCTTTGTTATTGGTTCTTATGAGTAAAACCTGTTCAACAAGAATAAGAACAACCGCAAATAGATGCAATCGACCCAAGGAGGCCAGATGTAATGGTGATGGCAAATCACAAAGATGAATCAATTAAAAAAAAAGGCTAGGTTAGAAAAATTTGGTTGTTATGATCAAAACCGAATAATCATCCCCAGCGGAGTCGTCAAAAAGTGTGTTGACCGCTCGGATCGGGGTAACGCACGGAGAGCACTAGGTCGTATGGGTCACAACGGAGTAGATCATAGAAACTGCCAAAATCGAAACTTTCGGTTTGGAAAATCAGAACTTCCGATTTTCCTTGATCGGTTCGGGAAAGGAGTATGTATCACGATTTCGCTGTGAAAGGCAGCTAGATTTGCGGGCAAACCAGCAAAGGGGTAAACAACGCGCTTTCGTAATGAAGAACGACTAGTTTACGAGCAAACTAGCAAAGGCTTCTTAATATTAAAATAAACTTGGATGTAAACTTCCTAATCTGGTTTAGCAGAAAGTTATATTTTCAACTGATTGACAGCGTGTTGATACATGATTTTTAAGGTAACCTTTCATGATGAATTATGGCAATATATGCTCGAAATATAACATCTATTATGTAGATTAATAGATAATACCCTTGTCAAGCGATCAACTTATTTTTCATTAAAATAGTCTGTTGTGGAGATGGATGTGACACTGCCAATAATAAAATATGAAACATTCTAAAATCAATTGTAAATTTACAATTTCCTAACACAAACAGTTTTAGATGTATGAATTTGCCAATCTTCATTTTGCTAGTAGTGCTTGCAGCTGATACGATGAGGTGAGAATTTGTTGCTTGCACTCAAGGTAGAAATTTAGTCATCCCGGATGAGTATAATACTCCAAATAAAGGCCGCATAGGAAATAACATCCATAAAACATCACCCCTATCATCTTAAAAAATATCTTTAATTTCTTATATTATTATTAAACAGTTGTAGGAATAAAGATTATGAATATAATAGACATGGTAATAGCGAATGAAATATAGAATAAAACTTTATTGTGTTGTTAGCAGCTGCCATCTAGGTCACTACAAAAAATAAATTTTTAGCCACCAAGCATTTGGTTAGTAAGAACTTTGGATGCTAGATGTTTATATATAACCACCAATTTCGAATTTCCTTGGTTACTGAAAGCCTCGACAGGAATCCTCCACTTTAATGGTTCAAGAGGATTTTTACCTACCAATCATCAGGCCTAACTGGTGGCTACACAGGTGAAGCCCCTTTAGCAACCGATGACTATCATCATTACTTCGAAAGCACCGCTCCGGTTCAGTCATCACTAACTCAGTTTTCCTTTGTATTAAAGCACTAGCGACTTGACAGGATCCCGGGAGCACTAGCAAATGCTGTTGATGTTTTTCTTCATTCACATGATTGGGCTAGAACACAAAGCTTGAAATTGGACTAGAACTAGCGCTGCATTGCCGTGTCAGATTACCGGGTCTAATAATAGTTTAGGATAATTTCTCTCAAAAAGTATATATATAATTGAACAATCTGAAATAGAATGTTCAAACAATAAAAATTGAATATGCAAATACTATTATTTTTTATTGTAATCGAAAATATATCAAATGATCCTTTCAATTTCAATAAAATAGGTTGTTGGGAGATGGATGCAGACTCTATAAAGCATGCTAAAATCTAGCGCGCATTTATATTTTCTTGACATTAAGATAGTCTTGGATGTAAGCTTCCCAACCTGCGTTGAGCAAAAAGATATGTTTTCAACTGACTGACATAGTGTGTTGATACATGATTTCTTAAGGTAACCTTTCATGATGAAATATGGCAATACGCTCGGAATATATCATCAATTATGTAGGTTAATAGATAATACCCAAGTTTATTCGTTGTAGGATTAAAGATTATGATTACAAGGTTAATTGAAATGGTCCCCTTACAATTCTGTTGTTTCTGAAATTTACCCTTCAACTTCTAGTACTTGAACCAACGCCATTGTAATTCCTCTGGAGTACTTGAACCGGCGCCCTTTATTCATTTCACTTGGTCACTACCCACGCATAAACCGATTGGGTCCAGTTCCAGAAGCCAATAAGAATAGGCACGCATATGGCTGGAAGGACCCTAGACGCCCCCCTTATCTCTCGCTCGATATGAGTTCTTCTCCATCTTTTTCTTCCAATTGGAATCAACCGACAAGAAACCTTGAACCCTAACCTCCATTGTGTACTAATGCCTATTGACCACAGGGTGAAATCCAGGTCAAACCAAGACGGAGGATGAAAAAGGTTCGACCACCGTGGACATCAATCAGGACTAGGGATATTACAGCTTTGAGGATTGGGGGGCATCGGAGCCGGTCACCACGTCCTCAGCGCCGCCTTCCGTAGCTACCATGCGTACATATGGGAATATTTCAAACTCCCAAGGAATTATAATGGCATTGGTCCAAGTACTAGAAGTTGAAGGGCAAATTTCAGAAACAACAGAATTCTAAGGTCACCATTCCAATTAACCCATTACAAAGGGCATTGTATGGGAAAATTATAAGTTCTTCAATATTTTTAGCCCGTATTGCTTTGTTCAGTGTTTCATGGTGAGGTTTGTCAGAGTCATTAAGGTAGACAAACATTTCTGATTCATGAACAAGCAGGGAGATTAAAAATAAAGGGATAATCTATACTCCTCATAAAAGGAGCTGAGGGGGGGGGGGGGATATTGTCCAGCGTTCTCATACACGCGCTGAAACCTAGACCTGCACCGCGTCATTTCGCCTGCAGTGCTCTCGTCCCCAGTATTTTTGCCCCCACCACCCGCACCACTCGCCCGCACCATCTTGCCCCATCACTGCCGCGTTCCCCCGCCGTCTCTCCCCAGCACCTCCTTCAGCTGCACCACTCTATCCCACCATGGCCATGCTGTCCCCGCGCCTCACTCACACCACCGACCTTAACCCACATGGAGGCTCCGATGAGGCCCTCCTCGCCGCCTCGCTACATGCGGCCCACATGCATCTCGGCTCTCAGTCCCTTCTCTACTTGATGCTCTCTCTTTGCCTCTCCGCAAACAACTCCTTGTCAGGCATCGCCGCATCATCACACGATTAATAGGTGCTGCACCCAGCATATGCTGCCACTGATCATTGTTAATGGTGCTAAATTACCACTTATACCCTCGATAAATAAAGAAAGACTTAACATTTCTTTCACGCATTTTATTTTAAATAATGTAGTTCCACTTGCACCTAGAAGAAATGTGTACGCAAGTGAAAATTGACCATATCAAGTGAGAAAATACACCAACATTGTAAAAGTCAACCAATCAACGAATTAGAAGATGCCATGTGGCAAGAAGTCCAGCCTCGGAGATAGAAATAATATCTTGAAGAATCTACGGAAGAATCATGTATAAGAACCACTAGGGAGGGCCCAGGATAAAATTTGGCCCAGAAGGCAGTGTCCTTGGGTCAGCGGACCCCTCAGGTCGGCTGACCTTCTGTTAGCGCGAAGTCTGGTCCACTTCCACATGTTGGATCCCTCGAAGTTCTTGAAAATATTTCCAGGTGCTTTTCGTGAGAACAAAGTCACCTCCACCAGCCTTTAGAGGCTATAAATAGGGCCTTTCACTTCCTCACTTCAACACACACACTTAACTTGGATTTCACTCTCATCCACATAGTTCTTCATAGTTCATGGTGGGATTGAACCACGGCGCCAAATTTGTGCGCCTTTGGGGTGATGGATTGCGCACCCGTAGCGGTGAGGGCGCCCTTTGAAGGCGTGGCTTTGCCCCACAAGATGGTGTCCCTCTGCTGCTCTCCACAAAGGACACCGATGAGATCGGTGTCACAAGCGGAACATTCACCAGGTCGAAAGGTATGATGGCATATCCATCATTGGATAGACCAGAACTGATGGTGATTGATGAACTAAGAATGGACACCATTTCCTTCCCCTTTCCAGCCATGGTGCTGTGTGCCTTTCCAGCCATGGTGGTGTGTGGTGCAAGTATTCTAAGGTGGAAGAAAGGTGGAGAGTTAAACGAGAGGAGGAGTGCATCCCTTTTTAAATTTTAACTTGTAACACTTCGTGTTTCTAAATAAAGAAGCAATGTTGTTTAAAATTCGAAATCACGGCATCCTAGCTCAATAAGTACAACCCTTTCCGGCAAATTCACGTTTTAAATAAAAATTCAAATTTCAAAATGCACGTTCAAACTTTTTCAATGAAATGTTGTGAAACAAAATTCTCTCTTGAAATTTCTTACAACAACTTGAATTTTAGAGGTTTTCTTAAAATTTTATTTGAGGTTTAAGGTCCCAAATAAACTATTTGAACTCAAAAGCTTGCCGGCCTTTAAAATTACATAACATTTTATTTATTCCGATTTTGAAATTGACCCCAAAATAAAAGTTGTTCCTTTATAAAATTTTTACCACCCTACCACATTTCAAAATTTTTGGAGCTCGAAAAGTATAAATTTCGAAGCAAAAACAACCTGCCGTGCAGAAAATCGAGGAAATGCAAAAAAAAATAAGAAAAAGGTCCGTGGGCCCTGCCCGTCAGCCTCACTGCTCCTCCTCCAACCTTCAGCGGCCAGTGCAGTGGCCAGCTGCCGTGTGCGCCGCGACGCCCCCCCCCTACATGCGCACCACGTGCATGGTGATGCGCCCCTCGCGTGGGACACGGCATCCCTCCCAGAGATTTTTGCTATTATGGTACCGTTTAAGTTGGGCGTCGCCGAAACGGTACCTATACAGTGGGCTTCTCTAAAATAGTAACCCTAATACATGTTATTTTCTTCCTTTCACGTCGTCACAGTTTCATTGGCGGCGGTGGCACTCACGTCAGGGCGACTGGACTAGCGTGCGGCAAGGCGATCGCAAGCCAGTGCCGAGCTCGCGCCAGGGGCGTTCTCCCGCCAGTGCCGACTGCCGAGCTCGCACCAGGGGCGTTCGTGCGCCAGGAAGACGACGCTGGAAAGCTATAGCGCGGCAAGGCGATCGCACGACAGGAAGAACACGCGGCACGACAGAGGTTCGTTGTTTCTTTGCTTTATCATTACTTGATCATTTTCTTTGCTTTATCATTACTTAATCATTTTTCTTTGCTTTATCATTAATTGATCAGTTATTGTATGCCGCACCAGTCAGGACAGAGGCTCGTGGCCTGTTTCTTTGCACATTTTGTTAATCTACTGAAGTCAAAGTTTAACTTGCCGCTATGGGCAGGACAGAGCCACTCTTGCAACGGCTTCGAAGGAGATAAATCCCACAAAAGCTAATAAGGATTTAGTTATATCTGATGTGTAACTCATTGTGTGCAAGGGGATTTGAATTTTTTTTATGAATTTTCGCCCTGGCACCTGGTACACTTCATTATTGTCCTTCCCGTTCTCATGAATGAATTTATCAGATTTATTAGAAGTAACCTGTACAGCATATAACAGTTCTTTCATATATATATTCACTGAACTAAACTTATTACATGGTTAGTACAAGTTTCAGAAAGATTGAATCCATAGAAACAAGACATACGCTGTTACGAATTAAACTTAACCCATTACAATGAAATAATTGTTATATCTAGATTGAACTCACACAAACTGAACTCATTACAATCGATACAACTGTGAAATCAAACAAACTGAACTCCAAGCAATAGAGCTGTGAAATCAACCAAACTGCACTTGCTGATTCAGTTCTTCGCAAGAGCATAACAACGTGAATTTCTCCACAACAATGCATACAGAACGCCCATTACATGCTTATCAACATCAGAACGTAATTTATAGCGACTGAACGTTGCTCCTGAGTGGCAGCTGGCCGAGCTCGATCGGTGACATCAGTATGAGATGAGGCAGCAGCTTAAGCTGCTGTTCAACTTGAGTGAAGAGTCTGAATGTTCAGGAAGCGGCCGAGCTGTCTACTGGCAGATGAACTGCAAGTTCATCGGTGAAATTGTTGACGCCGAAATCAGGTCCAGGTCAACACACCGCTCTCACGTCTTTGTGCGAGAATGTTGACGCTTCTTTAACGCCGGGTTTGCGCAGCATCTAGACAACCCCGTGTTGGGAGGGACCCATCAGAGAAGGATCGTCTTAAGGGTGATCAGGGCTCGGTCAGACCAGCTGGATCGTCTTCAAACATCGCCGGAACGAAGGAAAAACAGTAAAAGAGGTCAAGTGAGGGGATTAGGGTTTGGAGAGAACGAAAAATGTAAGACAAATGATAGGTTCGATTGGAATACCCTTCAACCGGCTATGGGCCTCTGTTTTATAGAAGTGGGATGGTCTTATCCCGCAGGACAACGGATCCCCAAGTTAGGAAACAAATTGAAATTGATCTGCTGAAAACCTTTCGTAATCGACACCGCCAGAGTGTCTTGTAAAGTGCCGGATACTCTGGTGACTAGAGTCTCCGGTCAAATGCCGGAGTGTCCGTCGTATAAATCCGAGAACCTGAGATGGTTCACCGGACAGTCCGGCATAATGTCGGATACTCCGGTGGGCTTTATGCTCCAACCCGAGACGGCTTGCCGAACAATCCTACATGTTGCTGGAGGCTCCGGTGGGTTGAAAAGTTCTAATCCGAGAGGGCCTACCGGACAGTCCGGCATGAGGCCGAACACTCCGGTGGGTCAAGTGTCCGAACCTGAGAGGGCTTACTAGATGATCCGGCGCTATGCCGGACACTCTGGCGGGCCAGATGCCTCATACCCGAGAAGGCTTACCGGACCCTCCGGCAATGTGCCGAACACTCCGGTGATTCTGATTTTCGAGTGTCAACACATCCCTCTGTTTTTTGGTGAAGTTCCTACACCATAAAGAATTTTAAGCACCCAAAAACCTCTAAGGGCGATGGTCCTCCTGACTCATCGGCCATCGTATCATTTTTAGCAATGATATTCTTCATGTCGGTCGTTCTTTTCTCTTACTCTTCTTGCCGTACACTTAGATGATACTTTTTCAAGTATCGACCGTTAAGGGCCCTAGGTAATGACTCTCCTCGGATATCTTCCAAAATGTATGCATTCGTGGCGATGACTTTTACTATATATGGCCCTTCCCAACAAGGAGACCATTTCCCGAATTTATTGTTTCTTGAGCCTACGGGTAGAATAGTTTTCTACACTAATTCGCTCACCTGAAAAGTTTTAACCTTTATCTTCTTGTTGTAAGCTTTAGTAACTCTCGCCTTATCCTTCCCAATTTCTCTCAAGGCATTTAAACGGTTATCGGTGACTTCATCAATATTGTCTAGCATTAAAGCCCTATACTCATCGGTGGATACATCATTTTGTTTAGCTAATCTTAGAGCTCTCAGATTTACCTCAACGGGTAAAATGGCCCTAGTCCATACACAAGTTCATAGAGTGTTACCTTGTGGCCACATGTCTAGATATCCGATGAGCCCATAAATCCTCCGATAAGACTTCATGCCATATCTTGGGATGGCCTTCTATCTTTTTCTTAATGAGTTTGATCAACGTTTTGTTGCTTGAATCGGCCTGACCATTGGCCCGAGCATAATATGGAGATAAATTGAGTATCCTACTCCGATAGGATTTGGTAAATTAACTCTTTAACATGACCAAACGTAAAGGAAATACCTTGGTTGGTAGTCAAAGTTTGCAGTATGTCAAATCTATGAATAATATGCTAGGTAAGGAACTCAATTACCTCTTTGTGTGTCATGTTCTTGAGAGCCACCACTTCGGTCTATTTAGTGAAGTAATCCGTCGCTACTAACACGAAGCGGTGCCCCCTTCTAAGATGGAGGGTGTATTTGCCCTATGAAGTCCAATCCCCATCCTCGGAACCGCCATGGCTTTATAATGGGGTTTATCATGGCAGCGGGTGCCAATTGAATATTTCTAAATCTTTAGCACTATTTGCATCCTTTGTAGTAACGATAACAATCGGTAATTATGGTTGGCCAATAGAACCCGGCCCTTCTTAACAACCATTTTATTTTTGGATCCAATTGATGCGTACCACAAATGTCTTCATGAGCTTCCCCCATAGCCACTTTGGCCTCATCATCACCCAAACATTTCAAAAGCAAATCGTCTCCCGTTCGGCAGTATAAGTTACCATCTATCAAAGTATATTTGAAAGCTACATGCCGAACCTTCCTATCCATACTTTGGGTTGGACTACAAATGTATGAAATTATGGGTGACCTCCAATCAAGTGATTCGGCACTACCACAGTTTGACGTGTTAGTATCCGAATGGTCTAGTTCTAGCACCTCAAACATCGGTTTCTCAATGATTGAAAATTTAACTTTACTAACATTGTAACCAGATGCTTGTTGTGCCAACTCATTAGCTTTACTATTTTTTTAGCTTAGGCACATGTTGTATATTGAACTCATCCGTCCTTCTAATGATATCTAGGCATTTGTCCAACATAGTATTCAACGATCCGTTTAAGCATTGAAAATTTCCAGCAACTTGTTACACTATTAATAACGAATCGCCGAAAGCCTCTACATGTTTAACCTCCATAGACTCTAACATCTCCAAGCCGAACAACAGTGCTTCATATTGAAAGTTTCCTTGAGGAAGGGTGAATAGGCAACCTAAAATAATTTTTGAAAAAATCAAACTCAACGAACTGTCAGACCACCAGAGTCTCTAGTAAATGTGTCAGATACTCCGGTCACTGGACTGTCCCGTAACTTCTCGGACACTCCGGTCAAACAGGCAGTTGGACGAAATTTGAATCTAAGCAAGTTTTAGCGAGATCTAGCAAATTCCACTTGAATCAAAAGACTAGAATATGATATACTAAGTAGATCTAAGCAGATAAACAAGCTAAAAACTAGTGAGCAAGTAGATCGAAGCAAATCTATGAATATGAACAACAAGAACAATATGAACTTGTAAGAATGAAAAGAGCATAAGGAGACACGAGATTTTTCACCGAAGTTCGAGTCCACGAAGGAACTTTACGTCTCTATTGAGAGGTTCACAGAGAACCGAATCTCACTCGATCCTTTCTCTCACTCAACCAACCACAAAGGTGAGGTTGAGTTCTTCACTAACAAATCCCTTTCGAGAAGGGAGAACAAACTTCTCGGAGCGTCACTACACTAGTTGTGAGCTTCCGGGCACACCTAGTCGTCTAGGAGCAAAAGCTCCAAGAGGAACAAACTCAAATCAAAGCTCGACGATGCCACAAATGCTCAATGGGAATGGAAGCACTTCTCTCACAATCCCTAGCTCAAATCTTGCAAGCTTAGGCCTTGGGAGGGAGTGGGAGAGTGTTTTTAGAGCTCAAGAGTGTGTTGTTCAAGTGTGAGTCACCAGCCCCTCTAAATGGGGCTGAGGGGTTATAAATACCCGGGCTCCAAAAAGTAGCCGTTGGACTTGCTTCTGACTGACTGGATGAGGCCTCTCGGGTTGGTAAATCATGAGCCACCGGAGTCCCCGGCACTGTGCGGATACTCTGGTGAGCCCTCTCGGGTGCGGGCTGCTAGGCCACCGGAGTCTCCGGCACTTTGCCGAACACTCTGGTGAGCCTTCTCTGGTTGAGGCTCACTGCCTTACTGTAGACTCGGGTCAGGTTAAAGATTGAGCATTTTTGGCACTTTGAGACCTCAATTTGAGTCCCCATTGATAGTCAGCATACCTAGGCTCAAAAAATGATAAAATCTATTATTCTTCTATAAGAAATGGCTCCGTGACTTGATCCAAGAAAATTGGGGGTCTTCTTTTTCCTTTAACATTCTTTTGTTTCTTTTTGAGTTTTTTGAGCTGTCAATACACTTAACAAAAGTCATTAGCTCTTTGAATGGTTCGTCATCATCCACAAAAACCCACTAGGGGGCCTAGATGCACTTTCAATCTCTCCCCTTTTGGTGATTGATGACAACCCATTCAAAGCTTCAAAAAGAGATAATCAACGATATTGGATGCTTGTGATATAGGAAGCTCCCCCTAAATGTGCGAATGGATTTGAATTCTTTATTTTGGCTTTAACATTCTAAAATGCACATATTAGAATGAAAAAAAATGAGAGCTCCCATTTTATCCAAGCATCCGTGGGATGGAACAAGTGAGTGGAGATAATAAGTGTAATGCGTATGGCAATAATATCCATACAACAAGTATAAGAAGATCAAAAGGAACATTTCATCATTACACCACCACATAACATAAGCAACATATCATAGGTAGCAACATAAATATCCAAAACTCACAAATAGAGTACGAATGGAGTTATTACAAACCACAAATCACAGTCTTATACTAACAATCACACAAGTCTTATATGTCCATCATTACAATAATGTAAGCCAAGATAGATAGATGACATGATAGATTTCTTCTTTCCTTTGGCATCACATCACCAAAAAGGGGAAAAGAATGCAAAGTGGTAAGCTCAAGGTGTGGCATCGCTATCTTCATCACCCTCCTCGTCATCGCCTTCCTCTTCTCCACCTTCTTCTTCAGTTTCTCCCTCGGCTGCTGCAACTTCCTCTTCACCTTCTTCCTCACTTTCTTCAGCTCCACCCTCTTGCTCATGCTCTTGGACCAAGCATTGAGCATTGGCAAGAGGATCCCAAGGATTGTCAAAGATAGGAGGTGGAGAGAAATTCGGATGCTCGCGGAGAGGAGAAAGGTTGATGTTAAGATGAGAGGCGGAGATGGAATTGCTCTCGGGTCTCACGATGATGCTCTCTAATCTCGTTAGTGTTGTGAGTACAAACGCTAAAGACAACCTTGAAAGCCCGAGCTATGAATGATGAAGAAGAATACTTACGGTACTTCTTCTTGGAAGCACCGTGAGAAGGATCAAGAGTGGAAGGCTCATGTGAAGAAGGATCACCTCGAGACGAAGAGGGAGCTGCAGCATGAGAAAATGATCCAGTAGATGTGCCAGTGGCCCGAATGCGATAAGGATTGTGCTTGATCTCACAAAGAAGACAGCCATTGAGCAGTGAGTGGATCATATACATGATGTAAGGAGCATAGCTGCAGCTCCGGATCGGTGTGATGGAAGTGATAATGATCTCTTGAAAGATGAAGTTGAAGACACTGAAACCTCCTCGAGTGGCATCTATGTCTTGCCTCCAGTAGAGTAAGTTCCTAGCCATTTGCATAACGCTCGAGGCATCTCCAGAGCGAGGACACAAGGTGATACGAAAAAAGGAGTTGAGATACTTGAAAAAAGGTGTCATCCCCACCTTCCCAAGACTGACGTGTCCTTGCCTTTCATCATAGAGAAAGGCTATCTCCCCATCTAGAAGGACCTGCTCTGAGTGAATCTTATGCTTGCTCAAGTCCTCCTGACCAAATCCAAGATAAGCAGCAAATTGTGAGTAGGAGACATGGTAGCGGTTGCCCACTAGTGCCCAGTGGAGAATTGGCTCATCTCCATCCCTGTCAATCAAAAGTGTAGTGTAGAACTGGGCTATTATCTCATCACTCCAATCCTGCTTGAGCCCCATAATGTCCTTGCACCCCTTCCGCTTACAAGCGTCAATAATTTGATCAAAAATAGGATTCTAGGCTGAACTCGTGTAACTCCAATCAGTCCACTTCTTTGGAGTTGTCCTGTCTCTCTTGTCTATAATGACTGACTTGTACCAATCCATATGATAGAGGTTGTGAAACCTGTAATCAGCACAGCCAGACTGTCTCTCTACAGTATAAGGATCTGAGTACCGCTTGGTGATGAGATCATGAGACCCTTTGGTGTAGTTGATAGGCTTCTTCGGGTACTCAAAGGGCTCCCTATTCTCAAACATTGGATCTCTGATAGCGTAATGCACTTTGCTACTCAAGGAGCGGGGTGCAAACTGATCCTGAGAAGCACTGTCCTGTCCACTAGCAACTTCCTTCCCTTTGCCATGACCACCTCCGGTACTCCTACTTGAGGGCAAAGCAGTACCAGGAGCAACATCTCGAATAACAATGCCATGCTCCTTTCTAGGTTGCTTCTTGGAACCCACAACCTTTCGCCTGCGCTTGGAGCGATCCTTCTCATTCTCGCTCTCAATCTCCGGCTCATGTTGAGGTTGATCTCTCCTTTCACGACCCATCGGTCAACAATAGAGTGTAGAAGAACCACTAAGATCAATGACAAGATAGGACAAGGAGGTTTGAAAGATTGCGCAAAAACACTAATGCACCAGAATCTTCGGTAACATGCCGGATAGTCCGGTCACCGGAGTGTCTGGTAAAGTACCGGACATTCTGGTCCACCGGACTCTCCGGCAAGTTGCCAGACACTCCGGTCCCTCGTGTTCTTGGCAAGAATCGATGAGATCTCTCTTACCATCCGGAGCATTGCAATCAAACTTTTGGCATCACAAAGATACATTAAAAGGAGATGATTCACCGAAGGAAATCCCCTAGAATGGCCTACGGAGAGAGATGGAGAAAAGTTGGATTTTGAATGAAATACCTTGTTCTTGCTTCAATTCAATGGGGAAAACGACGAGGAGTGCGAGAGAAAGCCTCAAGGAGTCCTGGAGATCAATCCCTTGCGAGGACTCGACCCGATCCGAAGATTTCGTGGAAGTGGCGATTTTTGGGGGAGAGAGAGGCTTCGGTGGCTGTGAAGTCGAATGGGGGACTGGAACGTTGAATGTGGGACCCACGGGGTTTAAATACACCCAGGCCACTGGACACTCCGGCAAAGTGCCGGAGTCTCTGGCCGTCGGAGTATCCGGCACAATCTCGGAGTCTCTGGTGGGGCTTCTCAGATTCGGCTACAGGAACCACCGGACATTTCGGCAAAGTGCTAGACAGTCCGGTAGAGACTCTCTGGACAGACTTAGAATTTTGGATAGAACTTTGAAAATTTTTGAAGGAAAGGCTTATATATATTTATATTAGATGGACATACAGATACTTTGTCACATAGTGATCAGTAACAATCAATCAATCAAAGCAATGATCACTTACAACAAAGTTGATGCAAGGACCAAGAACGATAAAATACTTTGGAAACACTCAATATTTTCATAAGTTCTTTTGTTTCACAAGAAAATATAAAACAACAATCAGATATGCATTATTTCAAGCCACATTTCGAGAATCAATGATATTAAGCTCACTCCTAAGCTCACAAAAGCACTTCTCATCTAGAGGCTTGGTGAAGATATTGGCTAATTGGTCTTTAGTGGGTACATAGAATATCTCTATATCTCCTTTAGTGAATGATCTCTCAAGAAATGGTGTTGGATGTCTATGTGATTTGTGCGGTTATGATCACAAGGATTATTAGCAATTTTAATGGCACCCTCATTGTCACATAGGAGAGGGACTTTGTTCTCAAAATAACCAAAGTCCTTAAGAGTTTGCCTCATCCATAGCAATTGGGCGCAACAGCTACCCGCAGCTATGTACTCGGCTTCGGCGGTGGATAGGGCAACGGAGTTTTGTTTCTTGGAGGACCATGATACAAGGGATCTTCTCAAAAATTGGCAAGTCCCCGATGTGCTCTTCCTATCCACTTTGCATCCAGCATAATTCGCATTGGAATATCCAATGAGATTAAAAGTGGAACCCTTTGGATACCAAAGCCCTAAGTTTGGTGTGTGAACTAAATATCTTAAGATTTTCTTAATGGCCCTTAAATGGCACTCTTTTGGAGCAGCTTGAAATCTTGCACACATATACACACTAAGCATGATATCGTGCCTAGATGCACAAAGGTAAAGCAAGAATCCAATCATAGAGCGATATACCTTTTGACCCACCGCTTTTCTACAAGTCAAGATTAAGATGGCCATTTGTCCCTATAGGAGTCTTCATAGGTTTAGCATCCGTCATCTTGAACTTCTTGAGAATGTCATGGTGTACTTGGTTTGACATATGAACATCCATTCCTTGAGTTGTTTCACTTGAAAGCCGAGGAAGAACGTCAACTCTCCCATCATTGACATCTCAAATATTTTTGTCATGACCTTACTAAACTCATCACAAAAAGTTTTGTTAGTGTCATCGACATATATTTGGCACACAAATAAATCATTGTCAACCCTTTTTGTAAAGAGGGTGAAATCGGCTTTTCTAATTGTAAAACCACTTTCAATGAGAAAATCCCTAAGGCATTCATACCATACTCAAGGAGCTTGCTTAAACCCATAGAGCGCCTTATGGAGTTTATAAAGGTGGTTAGGATACTCATCATCTTCAAAGCCCGGTGGTTGCTCCACGTACACTTCTTCTTTGATTGGCCCGTTGAGGAATGCACTTTTCACATCCATTTGATATAGCTTGAAATCATGGTGAGTCGCATAGGCAAGTAATATACGAATTGACTCAAGCCTAGCTACGGGGGCAAAAGTTTCATCGAGATCCAAACCTTCAACTTGTGAACAACCTTTTGCCACGAGCCTTGCCTTGTTCCTTGTCACGACTCCCTGCTCATCTTGTTTGTTGTGGAATGCCCATTTAGTGCCCACAACATTTTAACTTGGACGCTCCACCAAGGACCAGACTTCATTCCGCTTGAAGTTGTTCAACTCTTCTTCCATGGCCATCGCCCAATTCGGATCACGAAGTGCATCTTCTACCCTAAATGGTTACAAAGAGGAAACAAAAGAGTAATGTTCGCAAAAAGTAGCGACTCGTGATCTAGTGGTTACCCTTTTTCAATATCATCAAGAATTTTGTCAACGGGGTGATCTCTTTGGACACTTTGATGGACTTTTGGGTGTGGCACTTGAGGTCTTGGTTCATCTTGCTCTTCTTCTTCATCTCCCCCTTGATCATTGCCCTCTTCTTCTTCTTGGGCTTCATCTTGTGTTGAAGGTGATGCTACATTGGAGTATGGATCATCTTGGACATTTTGTGGATCACGTGGGCGCACATCACCAATTGCTATCCTTCTGAATGCATCACATGGAACTTCTTCATCATCTAAAACATCAAAATTAACTTTCTCTACTTGAGAGCCATTAGTCTCATCAAACACCGCATCACACGTGACTTCAACTAAACCAGAGTTTTTGTTAAAGACGCAATAGGCATGAGAGTTTGAGTCATAACCAAGGAAGAAACCTTCGTTCGCTTTTGGAGCAAACTTGGATGATTTGTGTTTCTTGTTGAGAATATAACACTTGCTTCCAAAAACACGAAAGTAAGAGACATTAGGTTTGTTACCGGTGAGAAGCTCGTAGGGGGTCTTCTTCAAGATGCGATGAAGACAGCGCCAGTTGGTTGCATGACATGCCATGTTTACCGCTTCGGCCCAAAAGCAATCGGATGTCTTGTATTCATCAAGCACGGTTTTTGCCATCTCTATGAGTGTATGGTTCTTCCTTTCAGCAACTCCATTTTATTGAGAGGAATAGGGTGCCAAAAACTCATGCTTGGTGCCTTTTTCATCAAGATACTCCTTCACTTGAGTGTTCTTGAATTCGCTTTTATTGTCACTTCTTATCTTTTTGACCCTTAAGCCGAATTCATTTTGAGCTGTTCTCAAGAACTTCTTGAATTCTCTTTGAGTTTTGCTCTTATCATGCAAAAAGAACACCTAAGTGAAACGAGAATAATCATCAACTATTACAAGACCATATTTGTTACCGCCAATACTTATGTAGGCTATTGGACCAAAGAGATCTATATGAAGAAATTCCAATGGCCTTGTTGTTGTCATGATGTTCTTGGCGGGATGTGACGCTCCAACTTATTTTTCGGCTTGACATGTTCCACAAGTCTTATCTTTCTCAAACACAACATTGGTTAGTCCTAAGATGTGACCACCTTTTAGGAGCTTATTAAGATTTCTCATTCCAACATGGGCTAGCCTACGATGCCACAACCAACCCATGTTGGACTTTGCAATTAAACATGTGTCAAGTTGAGCCTTATCCATTGAAAAGTCAACGAGATAGAGCTTTTTCTTTAACACACCTTTAAAGCCAATTGAGTCATCCCTCTTTCTAAAAACCGTCACACCCTCATTAGTGAACAAACAAATATAGCCCATCTCACAAAGTTGTGTGAAAACGGACAACAAATTGTAGTCCAAGGAATCAACAAGTAATATATTAGAAATAGAATGCTCGGTTGTGATAGCAATTTTCTTATAACCACGCACTTTTCCTTGTCCATTATCATCAAAAATGCTGCTCTCCATTGAATCCTCATTTTCTTGGTAGGAGGTGAACATCCTTTTTCTTCGATCATATGATTGGTGCATCCACTATCTGGCACCCAACTTGATCCACCGGAGGAGTACACCTACAAAACAAGCTAAGCCTTGTTTTTAGGTACCCAAATTTGTTTGGGTTCTTTCACATTAGCCACAAGGGTCTTGGACACCCACACACAAGCTTTTGAGTTCTTGTTGCATAGCGCAATATACTTAGCAATAATTCTACCATGCTTGTTTTTCATGAGAACATATGATGCATCAAAAGTTTGAAATAGCATGGGCATATTATGAGAAGCATTAGTACGATGATCATGAGACTTAAAAAGATTATTAGTGACTTTGGTCTTGGCTTGCTTCTTTTAGTAGGTTCCCTCTTTTGTGAATTTTGGGAACTCTTGGCCATTCTTGAATTCTTTTGCATTTTGCTTTTCACCATGAACATAGCCAATATCGTCCTTGACATGAGGGCGCCTTGTGTTCAAATATGCACTTCTTGCATATTCAACCTTCTTACCGTCAAGCTCTTGCTTCTTTTGGTGAACTTGCCCTTTCAAGGTTTTCACTTGATCTTTCAAATCATGAATCAATTTGACATTAATAGCACAAGCTTCAAGATCAATATTCTTACATCTAGCACAATGTTTAGAAGTTTTAGTTGAGCTAGGAGCATCTTTAGGTTTAAAATTAGATTGAAGAGTATCAAATTGCACTTCAAGGTCGTTATGGGCCTTTTTCAAGGCATTATAGTCTCTTTGAAGAGCACCACTTGAACTCTAAAGACTTTTACAAGTCTCCTTGCATGAAGCAAGTTATTGATCTAACTCTTCATTTTTATTCCTTTCTAGAGTTAGGAGATTCTCAAGCTCAAGGTTTCTTTTTTTTCAATAATAAGCAAGTCTTCTTAATTCTCAAGAATCTCATCCCTCTCAACTATTTGATCCATAAGCATTTTGATTTTAGTGGTAGCATTTTTACTTAAACCTTTAAGCAAAGCCTCATCATCACTATGACTTTCTATTTCCTCATCACTACTAACATATTTATGAGGGAGGTTGGATTTGGTTTTACCTTACACTTGCCCTCCTTTGCCATCAAGCATGTTTGAGTAGTGTTTTTGGTCTTGTTGAGGTTAGTGAAGAGAGATTTGCTTGGTGAAGACTCTTTGATGGCAAATTTAGCAACTCCTTCACATCCGAATCGGAACTCTCCACATTTGAGTCCCATTCCATTCCTAAATGTGCTTCACCAGTGTACTTCTTCTTTGAAAATTTTTTGTCCTTGTTGAAGTACTTCTCCTTCTTCTTCTTGCCATCATCTTCTTCTTTCTTCTCATATGAGCAATTAGCAATAAAGTGCCCATACTTCCCACAATTTAGCAAACTCTTTTTCCTCTTGACTTGGGCTTATCTTTCCTTTTGTCATCACGGTAGTTGCGCTCCTTCCTTATGAACATCTTGAATCTCTTGAGAAAGAGAGCCATGTCTTTATCATCAAGGTCGGAGCTTTCATCTTCATCACTTGAGCTCTCTTCAACTATCTTCTTGCCTTTGTTCTTCTTGCTTGCCTTGAGTGTTATATCTTGATTTCTTGAGCTTGAAGTGCCCTTTGACAAGTTCTTTACATATTGGGCCTCCTTCTCCACCATCTCAGGATTGATAATCTTTTCAAGCACTTCATCGAGAGTCATCTTCTTGTAGTTAGGGCTCTCAAGAATTAGTGTACACAAGGTTGTGTTCCTAACCGTGTAAGCCCTAATCATCTTCTTGATAACTTCATGATCACTCCAATTTTTGCTTCTATAGGCTTTAATCTTGTTGACGAGAATCTTGAGCCAGTTGTACAGCTCTTGAGGGGTCTCATTGTCTTCTATCACAAATCTTTCCAATTCTCCCTCAATCATCTCAATCTTGACAATTCTTATGGTCTTGGTGCCTTCATGAGCAACTCGAAGTGTATCATAAATGTCTTTTGTCGAGTTCACCCCATCAATCTTGTTGAACTCCTCTTGATTGAGTGATGAGAGAAGAACCGTCACTGCTTGAGCATTTTGGTGGAGATCTTATTCTTGTTTCGGAGTGAGTTCTTCATCATCATCACTATCCGGATAATCAACACCAGTATAAACAATATCCCATATGCTCGGATTGAGCGAAAATAGGCGATACTTCGTGATGTGCCTCCACTTGGTATAGTTCACCCCATCAAATTGAGGTAGTTTACCAATGGGTAACGACAAGAAGTTTGTGTTAAAATTATGACAAGAATAATTGTAAGGGGTTTTAGAATAGTCTTTTTTAACTCCCTTCTTCTTTTTCTTCTTCGCCTCTTTGGCCTTCCCCTTGAGGAGTAAGAAGGATTCCGCATCATTCTCACTTGAAGAAGAGTGTTCAATCTCTTCGCTTGATTCTTCACTCGTTTGGCTAGATTTCCTTAGACCCTTCATCGTTTCTCCAAGCGGTTAAGCTCGATTTAAAGAGTTTGGCTCTGATACCAATTGAACGTTGCCTAGAGAGGGTGAATAGGCAACCTAAAATAATTTATAAAAAATCAAACTCAACGAACTGTTAGACCACCGGAGTCTCGGTAATGTGTCGGATACTCCGGTCACCGGACTGTCCGAGAACTTGCCGGACACTCCGGTCAAACAGGCAGTTGGACGAAATTTGAATCTAAGCAAGTTTTAGCGAGATCTAGCAAATTCCATTTGAATCAAAAGACTGGAATATGATATACCTAGTAGATCTAAGCAGATAAACAAGCTAGAAACTAGTGAGCAAGTAGATCGAAGTAAATCTATGAATATGAACAACAAGAACAATATGAACTTGCAAGAATAAAAAGGGCACAAGGAGACACGAGATTTTTCACTGAAGTTCGAGTCCATAAAGTAACTCTACGTCTTCATTGAGAGGTTCACAAAGAACCCGATCTCACTCGATCCTTTCTCTCACTTAACCAACCACAAAGGTGAGGTTGAGTTTTTCACTAGCAAATCCCTTTCGAGAAGGGGGGACACACTTTTCGGGGCGTCACCACACTAGTTGGGAGCTCCCTAGCTCAAATCTTGCAAGCTTAGGCCTTGCAAGGGAGTGGGAGGGTGTTCTTGGAGTTCAAGAGTGTGTTGTTCAAGTGTGAGTCACCAGCTCCTCCAAATGGGGCTGAGGGGGTATAAATAGCCGGGCTTCAAAAACTAGCCATTGGATACGCTTTTGATTGACCGGACACTCCGACCACACCGGAGTCTTCGGCAACTTGCCGGATACTCCGGTGAGGCCTCTCGGGTTGGCAAAGCATGAGCCACCAGAGTCTCCGGCACTGTGCTGGATACTCCAATGAGCCCTCTCAGTAGCGGGCTGCTAGGCCACCGAGTCTTAGCACTTTATCGGACATTCCGGTGAGCCTTATCTGGTTGAGGCTGGCTGCATTACCGAAGACTCCGTCAATGTGCCGGATGCTTCGGTAAGGGGTGTCGGGTTAGGTTAAAGATTGAGCATTTTTGGCACTTTGAGACCTCAATTTGAGTCAACCTTGATAATACGGCATACCTAGACTCAAGAAATGATAAAATCTAGTATTCTTTCATGAGAAAAGGATCCATGACTTGATCAAAAAAATTGGAGGTCTTCGTTTTCTTTTAACATTCTTTTGTTTTTTTTGAGTCTTTCGAGCTATCAATAAAGTTAACAAGAGTCATTAGCTCTTTGAATGGTTCGTCATCATCCACCAAAACCCACAAGAGGGCCGAGATGCACTTTCACATATTCGGCTTGGTTATTGGTACAATCATATTCTAATTGGTTCGAGAATTCAAAGGCTGCATTATGAGGAGAAACTAATAACACACCAATACCTTGACCCTCTTTGCAAACCGATCCATCAAAATACAACTTTCAAGGGGGTAAAAGTCACGTAACCAACATTCAAATTATGATCTAAATCAATCCGATGTTCAACAATAAAATTAGCAACAATTTGGCACTTCATGGATTTCAATGATTCATAAGTCAAATCATATTCAATCAATGCATAAGCCCATTTACCAAGCCTACCACTGGAAATCGGCCTATGCAGCATATGTTTAATTACATCAGTTTCACAAGCAACCACACAAGTACTAGATAACAAATAATGTCTCAACTTGGTGCAAGCATGATACAAGGAAAAGCATAATTTCTCGATGAGAGTGTACCTTGTCTCCGCATCCATCAACCGTCGGCTCACATATGTGATCACGTACTCCTTCCCTTCAGCTTTTTGCATCAAAACAGCACCCACCACATCGTCTTCCGCCGCTATGTAAAGACAAAAAGGGACTCCACCCTTGGGCACTCTAAGAATCAGCGGCGAAGACAAGTAATCTTTGATCTTCTCAAAAGCTTCTTGCTATTTTGCCCTCAAGTGAATTCGGCTTCATTCTTTAGCCAAAGAATAGGAGTAAATGCACTAATCTTTTTTGACAAGTTGGATATGAATCAGCTCAAGTAATTCACTTTACCTAAGAAGCTTTGCAACTCTCTTTTACATGTAGGTGCTTGCATATTCCTAATTCCTTCTATCTTCCTAGGATCTACCTATATGCCCTTTTCATGGATTATAAAGCCTAAAAAGTTCTCGGCCGATCCCCCCAAAAGCACATTTCAACGGGTTCATTTTCAAACCGAAACGATGCATTCGGTCCAAAGCGAGATGCAAATTGTCCAAGTGAGAATCTAAAGCGGCCGATTTGATCACCACATCATCTTTGTAAACTTCCATGATGACATCAAGTAAATCATGAAAGATAAAGTTTATGGCTCTTTGATATGTGGCACCCGCATTCTTTAACCTAAAAGTCATGACAACCCACTCAAACAATCCTACAAAACCAGAACATCTAAAAGCAGATTTAGACATATCTTCTTCGATCATGAAGATTTGGTTATATCCTGCATTATCATCAAGAAAACTAAGAACTCTATGGCTAAAAGCATCATTAATCAACATATTGGCTATGGGCATAGGATATTCATCTTTAGGAGTGACTATATTCAAATTTCTAAAATTAATACAAACTCTTATCTTACCGGTGTTCTTCTTCTCCACCGGTACGATGTTGAATATCCACTCCGCATACCTACAAGGTCTTGTAAACTTTGCATCAAGTAATTGGTTAATTTCCTCTTTAATCCGATCATGCATATTCGGGTTGAATCTCCTCATCAGTTGCTTAAAGGGCCAAAAATCAGATTTTATTGGAAGCCGATGCTCAACTAGCTCGCGGCTCAACCCAGGCATTTCATTATAAGACCATGCAAAACAGTTCACATATTCTATTAGCAAACCGATTAACTTCATTTTATAATCGGCTTTCAGATTTTTGTTTATATAAGTTGGCCTAGGATCGTCATCGCTGCCAAGGTTTACCTCCTCAAGAGGATCGGCCGATGTGAATCCTTGTCCTAACTTTTCATATCATCTATTTCTTTTATAGCTTCGCACATATCGTTTGTGTTGGACCGATAGTGTTTCACTCTCTTTTGCAACCAATCAAGATTAGACTCCATTAAATTACATTACATGGTTGAGCCGATTTTCCATCGGCCTTACATTGATGGGTACGAAACCATCTCTAGTCACACTAAAAAAATCATAATCCATCAAGTCTAAAACAGTCAAACACTTGACGGTGTCATACGGCAAAGAAGATGATTCGGCTATAGCAACAAAAGCCGATGCATCTGCATGAACAACCTCTACATCATCACCAACCCATTGTATCAAGAATTGATGCAATGTAGAAGGAGCACATCTATTGGTATGAACCCAATCACATCCTAAAATCAAACCATAACTACCAAACACATCGGCGACAAAGAAAGCGGTAGCTATGGTCTTGCTCCCAACGGTGAGCTCCATAGAAGTCACTCCCTTAGCCTTGATAGGGTCTCCTCCTCCCACACCGTTTGAAGTCATGTTGGTCCGGATGAGCTCGTCATCGGCCTTACCTTGTTTCTTAAACAAAGAATATGGCATTAGGTTAACAATAGCACCACCATCTACAAGCATGAGAGAAATCGGTGTGCCATTGATATGACCTCTCACATAGAGAGGTTTCAAATAGTTCTTCGATTCATCGGGCTTCTCAAAGATAGCACTTTTTGGCCCAAAGTCGAATTGTGCCATAACCTCTTCTTCTTCTACTAAAGAATAATTGGAAAGTGACAAGCAAATAGTATTGATGTCCATACCTTCCCGCAGTGGTGTGGGCTCGTAGTCCAAGAGGTCATCGTCATCGAACTCGGACATATCGACTTCTTTTGTGGGTGAGGGCGCTGTAGAGTCCTCTGTCAAGACGGCGTCAGCCAAGCCTAGTGCCTTCGAAGTAGGCATTGCTTCCTCCGTCACCGGTGGAGTGGGAGCGTCAGGCTCCTTAACTCTCCACTGTTTACCTTGAGGGACCATCGGCTTGATCTCGTTGAAGACCACATCCGTCTTCTTCTCCGCCTCCTCCTCTCGAATCTTCCGACGGCGCAGCCTTTGGAGCTTCCTCTTTTGAGTGTGGGTCAAGTCAGGCAGACACCACCTCGGTTGTGTGTATTTGGAGGAGCTCTTGCTGTTGCTAGCTTCATGATCATGGAAAGCCTTTTTGACCGGATCATCCAAAGTGATCGGTCCCGCGAAGACTCCCCAGATTTTGACATCAGTTGTGCCAATTTTCACGACACCTCTGAATGCACTTTCTTGATGGACAAAAGTGGAAAGGGTAGGTTCATTACCTTGCTTCGGGCGCCACTCTTGCTTAGACACGGTGGTGGAGCCCCCTCCTTGCATTTTGATCGGTTGAAACTCTGACCGATCCGAAATAGGGCCGGAGAGCCTTGTGAAGACATCTCCCCTTGGCCTGTTCCACCCTGGATGAAATGGTGGGTATGGCATCAGCGGAACGGGCATAGGTGACACAGGCATCGGTGGCACCGACATCCATGGTCCCATGTATGGATGCCACACCGGGAATGGTGGGCAAGGCATAGGATGGAACTATGGTGGTGGCACTTCGAACCAATGTGAAGGAAGAGGAGGAGGTCCACGAATATCTGCGGTTTGCCTCATCTCCTTCCTCGGCGAGTTTCTTCCCTTGGTGGTGTTCTTGGCTGCTTCATAGACCGATTGTTCAAATCGGTCTTTTGGTTTTTGCACTTGGCCATAATACGGTCGAAGGCGCTTTTGGGCCCCATCTTCCTGTCCATAGACTTTCCTTGGTTCACTTTTCACTTGCCCACCCCAGGGTTCTTCGGCTTTATCATCTTTGGCTGTGGAGCTTGCCCCGCGGGTCTCGAGCCTTGGATGGTTACCTTGAGAGACTCTTGACCATCGGGGGACTTCTGGAGCACCACCTTCCTAGAGGACCCTTTCTAACTCAGAGTAATAGGCATCTCCTCCCCGATGATCACGTTCTTCCCCTTAGTTGTATCGGTTTGACAAGGCCAAATCAATATCTTGGGGTTGAGCTCTAGAGTGTTGACGTGGAAGTGGTGCTTGTCGATCTGCATCTCTTTAAAGCTCAATCGTCCCTCATTAACGGTCGATTGAACCTGTCGACAGAAAACATTGCAACTGTTAGTAGCATGAGAATAAGAGTTATGCCATTTACAATATGCCCTATGCTTAATATCATCCGCCAAAGGTAAAGTATATGCAATCTTAATGCACCCACCTTTGTGTAATTCATCAAATATTTTCTCGTATTTAGCTACATCAAAGGTGTATTTCATATCGTCTTTCCGATTTTTATGAACCTGTTTGAGTGAATCACAGGCAAACGATTTAGCCTTAAATGGCCAAACGAACACGCCAGCTAAAATGTCATTGGATTCATCATCGGAGCTATCCAAATCATATTCCACGATGTGCAAACTTTGAGGAGTCTTGTAATCATGTTTTATTTCTTTACTTTGGCTTTCTTAAGCCGAAGCCCTTTGTTGGGGTGAGTGAGCGTAAGAAAATCATATCCCTCCAACTTCTCTCTAAGGTGCGACCGTAAACCACTAAAAGCTAGGTCGGCCAAATCCTTTTCAAAAATTGTCAAATTAAAGCATCGGCTCTTAACATCTCTAAACCGCTGGAGATAATCGATGACAGGTTCATCTTTTCCTTGCCAAACCGATGTTAAATGTGACAACTTTAATTTGTTGTCCCTGAAATAAAAGTGGTCATGAAACTTGCGCTCTAAAGAGTTCCACGTGTATATGGAGTCCAGGGACAATGATGAAAACCAAGAGAAAGCGGTTCTGGTTAGTGACAGAAAAAAAAACTATACTTTTAAAGCCTCACTAAAACCCACTTCTCCTAGTTGTGCTATATATTGGCTAACGTGCTCCCAAGTGGTTTTGCTATCTTCGCCATTGAATTTGACGAAGTCGAAAACACGCATCCAACGGGATATGGGACCGAATCAAAGTACGTGGGGTACGGTTTTTGATAAATTCGGTTTCTTTCCTTGAGGTCCACCCCTAGCGTCTCAAGAAATTGTTTGTTTAAGTCCTCCTTAACGCGTGTCATATACTCCTCTATGTTGGCAATGGATGGCCTAGTGGATGTGCTCGGTGGTGAGGGATGCGTGCTCGCTTTTATGACGCTAAATAATTCATTAGGGATGGGGCCATAAGGGATACCCTTACCGCTTGGTGGGATAGGTGGTGTGCTATATGCAACGGTACGGTAAGGAGGAACAAAATTAACCAATTCATTCAATCGGCTTGTAGCCGGATTCGGGATGCTAGTGATTGGCTCTATGCTAGCGGGAGACACTACCAAAGCATTAGTTTGTGCATGAGACTGAAAACTAGTTTGTCCACTAAACGAGTTCAACGGCATACCATACGGAGGTCGTTCTACATTAGATGTAGTAGGCGCCGATGTACTAATAGGAGGACCTACATGCGCAACATGAGAAGGTGATGCAATACTAGCATTTTTAGATTACTTGGCTATGTTTTCTTGAGTCATGTATTGCATATCGTTATTCAAGACCTTTTTAAATCGGCAAAATAATACAAAAGGTCTTCAAAAGTAACGGGAGGGTGCGAAGATGTTCTCACATTGGCTGCACTCATGGCCGCATCGTCGACGACGGTCAGAAGGACGGGCTCTTTCACTTGAGAGATCGTGCCTTGGTGGTCCTTCTTGAAACACACCAAGTACTCCTGCAGCTTTCGCTCTTCTCGCGCCTTGAGCGCCTCTTCGGAGGCCTTTCCGCGCTCTAGGAACGCCTTATACGTCTCCTCGGGCAACTCCTCCAAGGATGGTATGACAATGTTTGTCTTGGAGATCTCGAGGTTCATGGTGAAAAACGACGATTCGGTTTGAGCAACCGAAATCACTTGTTCCCCAGCGGAGTCGCCAAAAAGTGTGTTAACGCCAAAATCAGGTCCAGGCCAACACACCGCTCGCATGCCCGTGTGCGGGAACGTCAGTGCTTCTTCAACGCCGAGGTTGGGCAGCACCTAGACTACCCCACATCGGGAGGGACTCCGTCGGAGGAGGATCATCTTAGGGGTGATCCGAGCTCGGTCAGGCCAGCCGGATCGCCTTTAATCGTCGCCGAGACAAAGGAAGAACAGCAAAAGGGGTCGAGTGAGGGGATTAGGGTTTGGAGAGAACGAAAAATGTAAGACAAATGATAGGTTCGATTGGGATACCCCTCAACCGGCCATGGGCCTCTGTTTTATAGAGGTAGGATGGTCTTATCCTGCAGGCAACGGATCTCCCAAGTTAGGAAACAAATTGGAATTGATCTGCCGAAAACCTTCTAAAATCGACACCACCGAAGTATCCGGTAAAGTGCCCGATAGTCCGGTGACTGGAGTCTCCGGTCAAATGTTGGAGTCTCCGTCATGTAAATTAGGGAACCCGAGAGGGCTCACCAGACAGTCTGGCATATTGCCGGATACTCCGGTGGGCTCCATGCCCCAACCCGAGACGGCTTACCAGACAATCCGACGTGATGCCGGACACTCCGCTGGTCCAAGTGCCCGAACCCGGGAGGGCTTACCGGATGTTCCGGCGCTATGCCGGACACTCCGGCGAGATAGGTGACTCAAACCCGAGAAGGCTTACCGGACCCTCCGGCAATGTGTCGGACACTCCGGTGACTCCGATTTTTGGGTGTCAAAAGAAATATAAGACGTTACTTGTTCTTTCAGTATAAAAGGTTGTGACGGAACTTAAGGACAAGCTGATACACTGTTGGAATCCATGGGGCGGTGGAGGCGCCGCACGCTGGCCTCAGTTGGGAGCAGACGCCGGGTGGATTCTGATAAGGGGAGGGGGTGTTGGGGTGCCGCCACCGCAGCGACCTCGCCGTCGCCGGTGTTACTGGTCGGGGCTGTCTATGGCTGGACGAGTTCTGTTGAGGAGACACCTGCCACAACGGATGAGGCTGGGTCGATCCATCGATGGTCGTACGTCTGGAAGAAACAAAACGAACGGGGGCAGTTTAGTCATACAGGGAATAAAAATTCGAAAATCAAATGAATCTGAGTTTAAATCCTTACAAATACTATTTCAGAGGAGTAGTAACAGTAATGATACTATTTTGGAGAAGCCCACGGTATAAGTACTGTTTTGGCAAAGCCCAACTTAAATGCTACCATAATAGCAAAAAATCTCCCCCTCCCGTGTCCAGCTCCCATCAGCTATCGCCGCTGTAACAACCGGGTTTTCACTTACCTTTCGATAAGTCCCGATCTCACGTGACATTGCCAATCCCAAGAGTTTGGCAATCACGATATCACAACCGATCAATCAAGAAACCATAACAGAAATATTAAACAAGAAACAAATTAGAAAATAGTAGATCAGAGTGAAATTACTAGAATAAAATCCTCCAAAGAGGGTCCATCGGCACGCAGGCCGGAAATATCTCAGAGCAGATAAATCACTATCATGAATCCAACAAAAACAACAGCAGAAGCATCAACACGGTAGAGGTAGCGAACCTCCTCCACACAGGCTAGCTTGAGCGCAGGAGCGAACGTCACGGACCGTCAGAGACGTAGTCGAAGTCAAAGCTGAGAGTATCCTCTGAAAACAACAAATTAGAAAGCCGTGAGTACGAATACTCAGCAAACCGCGTACTACCTAACAACAATGTATGCATGCAAATGGTTTCAAGGGTAAAGGCATGGCTTAAGTGCCAAATGCAAGTTTAAAACATTTATTTTATTTAAAGATGCAAGAAAGCTTTATTTTCAAACTTGTCAAATTTTATTATCTTGCCCCGCAGAGATCTCTGGTATCTCGGACGGGGGTTCATTTTAATGCCGATGTAATCTCCACACTCGGCCACAGCTCAAAGGCCGGAGTCAAAAATATTTTGAAAAAGGAGAGGAGGAAGAAAACAAAGCTACTCAACGAGGAGCACAACTCAGGGGGGTGTCCTTTCAAAAGGACGTGGCAATGCGCATTGACTAAAACTCTGCAGAGGTTATGCACCTGGACCCACGAGAAGCGTCATCGGGAACTACCGTCGTAGTCCCGACAAACACACAAGACCCGTCCACAAGCTTTAACTGGCGTCATCCGTCCTCCAGGATAGGGATCCCAAGAGCCTACGCAATCAGGTCCTGAAGTTGTGAAGAGCCTACCACTGATCAGGTGAGGTATCTCGATCTCATGTGGGGAGTCAGAGCTCTACACCACACTAACACTACACCGCCAACCCACGGGTAAACAACCAGTCTCGGCAAGTTTCAAGATCAAGCCAACTGCCCATACAGGGTAACGTGGTGTGCATGGTTGTCAACTAAGTGTACAAGGCTCGAAGGACTCGGTCCTTAATTGCCGGGGCAGGCACCAATTTCCAACCTCAACGCCAACAACAAGTCTCTCGGAAAGATCCCAGCCCGGATCTTTCCGTTGTACCCGCAACAGGTACGCCCACAGGGACTTCCCAAAAGTCCCCTAGCTCCTCATACTCTAACCTGCCCCCGCTAAATAGTTATGTATAGTTATTTGCAATACTCACACATTTGAAGCACAGTTCAAAAGCATTTAACACAAATTTCATTTTATAGTGATAGTGTGAGATGAAAATAAGTGCCACTAAGCATGGCTAAGCATAAAAGTAAAATAAATGTACTAAAGCAATCCTAGGGTTGATATTTGTGGAACAGTAAACAGGTACGGCTTAGGAATGTTGCTAGCACATTTTAAAATAGTTGACATGCAAATTAAGGTTGCAAACAAAACATGCAGTTTAAAATGCTGGGAACAAAGTGATCAAGAGACGCGACTTGCCTGGCAACTCGGGATCGAAGTCGGGATCTGGATCGTCGAACTGAGCGGGCTCGCGGAACTCCTCCTCGGGATCAACAGCTAAACACAGCACGAACAGGGTCAGACACTAGGTACGTGATAATTAAAACCGATAATTAAATCTAAATTGAAGCTACTAGGCTAAACGTTTTCAAAGCAGATCTCGAACGGTTCTACACGAAGATCTTGACGGGAAGGATTTAATGAGACTTCCCAAGGAAACTTTAGAGATCAAATGAAATTTCCCTTGGACTGCCAAAGATTAACTATATATATATAAAAATATTGCGAGAACATGGAATAGTCTTAGTATACTCAACTCCACGTGCTGGCCGCTAACCTGCCCAAGTTCCAAGACGTTAAAACTCAACTGCCTACGGAACCATGCAAACGGCAACAGATCAACACTGCCTGACAACTGATACTCAAGAGCAAACCTGATTCAGAACTCGAATCCACTCAAAAATAGATTCCAAAGAACGGAGCACACTGAACCAGGCAACAACTGATCAAGACGTCACATCAGAATCTCCGCACAGACAAGCACGGGTACACACCAAAGTCCTACACGCACTGTCTACCGCAGTTAATCACAGAGAGTAATAGAGAGAGAGAGCCCCTGGACCTCGCCACCGAGCTGACGAAGAAATTGGCGCTGGACGCTGCAGGCCCGACGATGAGGATGCACGGGTGGCAGAACTGGTCGGAGACAGTGCTGCGCGGCTTGACGCTGACTCGCGATCGGCTGGAATCAGACGTGCGACGAAGCGGATCGAGCGGATCGGCGACAGCGACGTCTGGGACCGGTCAGGTGTTGTCGGGGCGACGCGGACGACGCGACGGGGTGCGGCGACGGGGCGCGGAAGAGGCCGACGCGTGGAGGCAACGGGATTGACGGTGTCAACGACGTGCGCCAGGCAGATCGACGCGGAGATGCGACGAGGTCGGCTGGAGTCGAGCACAGGAAATCGGAGGCGGCGCAGGTGGAGCGGTTCTGGAAATTGGGGAGGGGAATGGAGAGGTGAGGGAGAGGATAAGAATGAGAGGGATATTTATAGAAGGGATTAGATAGGGATGAGGGGTTAGGCATTAATCTGGGATTAATTGAAAACTGCGAAAATAATTAAAAAGGTGGAAGAGATTTAATTAGAGAAGATATTTAGAGACCCGAAAATTAATTTGGGAAAATTCCGAAAATAATTTTAGTCCAAACGTAAAAATACGCGAACTAAATTATTTCGGCACCGGATTAATTTAGATAAAACGGATTTCGAATTTGGACGAAACGAGGTTCGGAACGAATGAATTTGAACAGAACGAAATATTGGAACAGACAATTTAATTGAAACGAAAATTGGAGAAATTGCCACTTTATTAACTCGAAAATTCGGGATGTTACAGCCACTCTGCTCTCTCATTCTCCATCCTAGCTCACTCTCTCTCGCGCCCACCCCGTCTCTGTGTCGCCGCGGAGAAACCCCAAACCAAGCCACCCCCGCTCTCCTCCCCTGTCCAGCAGCAGCACCCCTCCACACTCAAGCCTCCTACCACCGTGGTTCGCAACTCCCCGCTCTGTGTAGACCGAATTTAGGATTTCCCCCAAATTTCGATAATTGGAATCGCCGGTCGGCCTCCTGCAAATCCGGTGCGCCTCAGGTAGGAATCCTTCCTCTTCTCGCTCATTCAGGTACTTACTACCCTGACTCACCTCTAACCGTGCCAATCGACCGAATCGGATAGCTTTTTCACAAGATTTTGGAGTTTGACGTCTACCGGCCTTGGAACCTGTGCCACCCGAATGGTGACAACCCCTTTCCGGCCCTCCCCTGTCATGACGACTTCCACGCCGCTCATCTACCGGTTCCCAGGAAGCTCTAGCAGTGAACACCGACGAGTTCCATCAACGGGAGCATCCTCCCATCGTCGTCGAACTCTTCCCGGCGCCGCCACTCGCCGCCGGCGGACCTCCGGTGAGCAGCCCCCTCACCGACCGCTTCCCTGTCCTCCCCGAGCTGCGCCGGTCGCAGTGGCCTCGGGACCCGACGCACTGGCCACCGAGCCGCGCCTAGGGCAAGCCAGACCCGCGTGCTGGTCCCTGGGACCTTTGGGCCAGGCTGGCGTGGCCCAAGCCCTTTTTTTTTTGGGGCGGTTCGGTGGATTCAGCCCCATGTGGGCAGGAACCTCTGAAGCGTAGCTCGGCCCACAGGCTAGGTTTTCTATTACTTTCACGAAATTATTTAGTAAATTGCTCAGAAATTGTTTCAAACTTGTAAAATTCATAGAAAGTTCATTATAGCTCGAAACATTTTGTTAGAATCCGCTTAACCAGAACTACATTGTGAAACTAACAAATTTTCATTTTATGCATGAAAATAATTTAAATAATTCGGATCACATAATAGTTCATTAATGCATTATCACTATTCTATAGTATGATAAAATCTTGAAAATTTTAATTTTCTGTTTCTTAAAGTAAATTCTATCTTTTTGCAGCGTTTCATATTTATTTTCATCAAAAATAATTTTATAAATGTTTTATTTTATTAAACAGTATTTAATTCATTATAAATCCATTTGATTTTAATAAATCCTAGAAAATGTTTATTTAGTTAAATTTTGTGCTTGGAAAGAGTTTGTATTTAATTCATAAGAAATAATTTTAAAATGATTTATTGAGTTCAAGTGATTTTTAAATCCCTATAATTTTAATTATTTGCAACAAATCTCGAAAATTTCTCACAAATTTAATTATAACCTCTCTGATTTTATTAGCAACTCAAATTTAGTGTATTTATTTTTGAAAACTATATTAAAGAAGTTTTATAGTTAATTTTCATTGTAAATTATTTTTGTAAAGGTTTAATTGTGTTCAAACGGTATTTAAATCTTTATAAATTTATTTGACTTCAATAAATCCTGAAAAATACCCAAAATTTTGATTATAACTTTTTTGATTTTATAAATAAACCAAATTATATTTTTGTGTTTTGAAAATTATTTTAAAGATGTTTTATAACTAAATCACTAGTCTCCTTTTGAAAGTAAAAGCCTATCATGGCATGTGACCTTTTTTCAAGTCTAAAAACTAGCATAATTAATTTCCTTGCATATCATGTCATGTATAGGACCCGATCCATCTAAAGTGGAGCTTGAAGATGTTCCGTCAGCTGTGGATTCTAACTGTGAGCAAAGCCTAGGCAAGCCCTAGTGCATTAACCCTGTTTTAAATTTTATTTTATCACATTGTATTGTGTGGTTAATGTACTACGCATTAGGTTGTAGGAGTTGTTTGAAAACCATAGACTGCATGATAGTGCCAATTACACAGGTTGAGTGTATATTGGTATAGGTAACTAGATGTAAAGCTAGGCTAAGTCATATTTGACGGTATAAGTCGAGTGAATGAAAAACCTCACTCGCGAGATATAGGTTGTTACCCTGGTCACTTTATCACTAAACTATTAAAACTTAGATCGGACAGGGAATAGGATGCACGGAGGCATGTTTGTTGTGTGGACTCATGGTCGGGGTGTTGTAGCCCTGTCTGTGTCGGTTAAGGACCGATTCGAGTGTAGCCCTGTTGAGCAAGTTTGAACAGTACCAAGTGCATAATGGGAAAATGCGACCAAGAAACCGACATAGCTCGATACCGTAGTGGTTAGACATAGCCCTACCTCTCTTTCGGCAGGGAGTAGAGAAAAGCATAGGATCTAACCATGGATGTACCCGGCGTGGTGATCGCATTGAGGACCATGTGCGTGGGAGAGGTGCACGTCAGACCGGCACTATGGTATTGTTGTGAAAGGTTGCCACGTGCGGCTTCTAGGAAGCGCGTGCGTGTCGGGTATTTTGGGCTTTTCCCAACTGGTGTAAATCCATTATAATCGCTGTCCCCACAGTAACGAGTACCAACTAAACTTAATTAATAATAATCATAAATTATTTGCTTAGTTTATAGGCAATTGCTTGATAACATGTTTGCTATAGTTTATAGTGCAAATTAAATTTACATTTCTTGAACTTAACTTACCGCTAAAAGAGGAAAGTAAGGATTCGCTAATGATGCTATGTTTTATGCAAATGGGCATCCCTGTGACTTAGCCTCATCATATCTTTGAAGTCGGCTGTAGTTGGTCACGTTGACGGGTAAGACTTGCTGAGCATTAGAACGCTCAGGGCTTGACTCTTTGTAGTTTTGTGCGCAGGTGGTTTCTCTCCCTCCTCAAGATCAACTGGCAGAAGCAACCCCCGAGGGTGGCTATGTTCATCGGGAGCCCTTCTCGTCGCGCTGTTGTTGTGTGTTGCTGGAAGATGCATCGTATGAGTTCGATGTCATCTTATGCATAGTTTCTAGGAGACCTAGTTTAAATAAGGTTACCGCTTCTGCACTTTTAAAACCTCTGTTTTATTAACTTTATCAAATTTTGTAATGTATTTTATCGTGCTTGAGTTGTACTGTAGTCCTCACTTCGCCGAGTGACACCTGGTAAGATCCAATAGTTGATGGATCGTCTCTTTCGTGGGGCGGTCTGTCACATAACTCAGGTGCACTGGAGTTCTTCTTGGGATGGAATCCCGCAGAGTGGAGTCAAGCAGGAAATAATTGAGAAGAATTTCAAAATTCGAACCCAAGGGTCCACATCACAGGTCAGATGGATCTTCAGGCCCCTTCCTTTGTTTGTAGCTTCTAGAACTGGTTCTGTAATTTAAATTCTAGGGAAAAATTATCGAAAATACTGTGGATGATTAAAAGAGATTAACTCAATTACATCCACTTCTTCCTCAATATTTTCATCGGGCACTAGAAAATCTTGAGTCTATGATCATTTACTTTGAATAAAGATCCTTCATCATCTTGGAGTGTGATAGCTCCATGTGATGAGGTCTCTACCACAGTAAAAGTTCCTTCCCATTTACTCTTATGTTTTCCATGCTCGAATAATATTACCCTGAAGTTAAATAATAGAACTTTATCTCCTAGCTTGAATTCCTTTCTCTTCTGCCTTTTATCGTATCATCTTTTCACTCTTTCCATATAGAGCACTATGGTAAGCCTTACGCCATTCTTTGAGTTCAGAGATATGAAATTTCCTATGTTTTCCTGCTTGCTGGAAATCCATGTTCCAATTCTGGATTGCCTAATAAACACGGTGCTCAAGTTCAACAGAAAGATGAAATGTTTTCCCATAAATAAGCTGGTAAGGTGATATCTCGATGGGCATTTTATAAGCAGCTCGGTATGCCTAAAGCGCATCAGGTAGCTTAACCTTCCATCCTTTCCCCATCTCATGAACATTCTTTTGTAGAATATTCTTAATTTGCTTGTTAGATGTTTCCGTCTGTCCACTCGTTTGTGGATGATATGGTGTGGCTATGTTGTGTTCAACCCCTAGTTCAATCTTCGTAAGATCCTATCTATGAAATGGGATCCTCCGTCACTTATGACCATCCTAGGGGTTTACAAAGCAGGGAAAAATAATCTCGTGGAAGAGTTTTCGAACATGCTTAGCATCAACAGCTCTGTAAGGCATGGTTTCCACCCACTTGGACACATAGTACATAACCACATGGATGTATTCACAATCATAGGACTTGGGAAAAGATTTCATGAAATCAGTGCCCTAGACATCGAAACGTTCGACTTACAGGTTATATATAAGGGAAATAGCATCTCGGACTATAATCCCACCATTTTTTTGACACTTCAACATCTTCTAAATAAATTCCTTAGTGTCATTGTACATGGTTGGCCAGAAGAACCCATTTTGCCAAATTTTAGCCTGCATGAGAAACACACCATAGCGGCCTCCATAAGGCGCAGCGTGGTATTTTTCAACGACATTGGTTGCTTCTATCATATACACCTTCTGAGTAGTCCATCAGCACATACTCAGTAGAGATAAGGCTCATCCCACAAATGACAAAGACTCATAAATGAGCTTCTTCTTGTCTTACCCCGGTGGTACGTATCTAGTTACCATAAAATTCACTAAATCAATGTAGCACGGGGTGGAGTCCGTCAATTTCAATAGTATGTCATCTCGGAGGAAATCATTTATCAGTAGTTCCTTAGTGTCCATATATTGTATACGTGACAAATGATCTGGCACCGAGTTCTCTACACCTTTCTTATCTAATCTGATGTGGACATCATACCTTCTGACGAGGACTTCAATGTAAATATTCACACCTGGTGAATTCAGACTACAGAACAGTACAAACTTGCAATGAAAGCCACGACTTCATATGAAATCTAGTTTGGGTGTTTAAGTACGTTCTAAAAAGCTCACGAAGTCTACTTTCGAATAGATCCAGCCCCATCTTTATGTCATATCGAAGTCAGCGCCAATCATCATTTTAATACCGAATGTGTTGTGTCACTCGAGCCGTTGGCCCTTGTATCAAGTTGAGTCCATTAGAGGCGCGTCCTAGGGCATGAGGATGACTCCAGCACCCCCTAGTCGTCTTCCACCCTAGTTAAAGGCCTCAGCCGCCACCAAGAACACTTGAGTTTTGATAGATTGAAGTTTAGCCGCCGCTACTTCGCTTGCAACACGCGTATCGACTAGACCGCCCGTCTTCTTGACATTGGAAAACCACTTTTTATTGTTTTAGATTGAACTCATATTTTTATCTAGCAATTCAGTGCTTGTTCATCTCGTTCTTGCTTGTTCTACAATTGCTTGAAGGACGAGTGCCCTTGTGGCTAGTTGATCCTGTTCCACAAGTTTATGCTCACCCTCTGGAATTGGTGTATCAGTCGCTAAGGCGCAACGCGACAGTTGTAGTCGGGCTGTGAATGTTGTTTCTTTCCACTAATTGTGCTTACCATCTCCATCGAAAGATCGGGACCAAACCTCGCATTATGTGGTATCAGTGCTCAAGATTGTTCGGTGAGAGATTTCAAATCCAATCTGTTATTTACCTACAATACAGAAACCCAAAAAAATATAAGATTAGTTTCTATAGTCCCTTAGCCTTTTAACATGTTTATTAGTATCGTATAGTTAGGGCGTGTTGAGTCTTCGGCTGCATTGTCGTGTCGATTGCTGGTCTTAATATCTAGTCGTTTAGAGTTTTGAGTTCTTGCCACACTCCTGCGTCATATTTGAATCTTTAAAACCAGCATAATCACTATTCCTATTGTTGATGCACTACATTTGGTTGGTTTATGCACGTCCTTGGATTAGATCTACAATACAAGGGCAAAATAAACTCAGATCTGAGTTTGTCAGAAACAACAAATTCAGGTAACAGATTTTGTTGCAGATGAAAACAACCATATCTCTGTGATCCGTTGTTTGTTTGTAATATTTTTGCATAATCTGGAAAGATCTTCGTGTTAACTTTCCAACGGATGCGCTCACTTGCAAAAAAATTCCACCCGAGCACCTCGCAATCACAAAAGAGATCTAGCATTTACTATCTGTAGTTTATTGCATCTAATTTCAGTTCTAAAAAATCAAAGAGGAAAAAAAGAAAGAAAAAAAGAGGGGGTCGTTTGTTCCTTCAATAGTGTTTGTCTTTGTGACCTTCCTTTGTGTCTAGGCCTGCGTCTCTAGCACAGGTTTTAGCCTACGACCAGCACAGTATCGGCTTTGAACCATTACTTATCTTGCCTTTAACTAATGTGGTACTAGGATTTTTCTTGTGTAACACTTTCAGCCATCCTATAGCTCCACATATGTCCCACTACAGCTAGACATTGTTGTGCCGCGGTGCTGATACATTCGTTTTCTCGTTGCCAAGTTGCTGGTAGCCGTCACCCTCCTATTGAGTATAGTAAAAACATGTAAAAACTTAGTTGAGCAAGCTTGAGGGAAGCAGAGTTCGACACCGACTAGCTCATTGTCACTTTGTTTTCTTGTTTGCTAACCATGATAGGAACAACTAAGAAAAGATAGCTCGTGGCTTATACCCCCATCAAGATGTGCATATGCTTCAATATAAGGTAAATAATGATATTTTGCATGTAGTCAGTTCATGAGTACCTTTTTTTGCTAGAAAATTTGATCCTCATACATACATTGACCGGGAGCTGAAAGTTGATAAAGAATTTGATGAACACGACTTGTCTGAGAAAGAAAAGATTTACAATGCCTCTAATGTTTTGGCTGAAGGAGCTTTACTTGAATAGAAATATACTTGTAGGCGCAAAAAACATTCCAGAATCTTGAAAAGACTTTAAACGACATTTTAGAGAAGTTTTTATTTCTGCATATTATGCTAAACATTTGCTTACCAAATTAGACAACTTAAAACAAGATAGTATGACTGTTAAAGAATACTTTCATGACATTAAGGTTTGTATCCTGTTTGGTGGTTTAGATGAATGCTGAGAAGATATAATGAGTAGGTTCAAAAAAGGTCTCAATTTTGAAATCCAAATTTTGCTCATCTCTAAACTTAATACTCAATCTCTCACTTGTTTTTGATTGCTTGTACTACTGAGAATCAAATTTTATCATCTAAAGATACAGGCATGAATAATCAAGATGAAAAATTTGTGTAATGTATTGCCGATATGCCCTTGTCAGAAGGAGAATGTAATAAAGAAAGGTTGTGTGATATGTCATCTCTTAATACAACAGCATAACTAGAAAGAAAACACTCTTTTGTTTCTTATCCTATGCCTAACATCATGCAGAGAGTGAGAAAAAGTCTGAACGGGACATTGAGCTACTTGACGAAATAAAGGATATGGACAATGATATTTTGATAAAATAAAGGAGAGTAAGAAAAATGATACACATTGTGTGTAAAAGCCAAATTTCTAATAAATTCAAATGAAGATTTTTCTTCCAAATCTCTATCTTTTCAATTCGAATTTCTTTTTTTAAAATTTAGTTGCTGGATCATTTCAATTCATGGGATTTTGTGTTTGGGCTGAAAAATCTTCCGAACTACCTTGTTTCGGAGCTCATCCATTTTCCGGCCATTGGATCGAAGACAATGGTATTGAACCGTTGGATTGGTTGGTGGAAAAAATCCCTTTCTTAAGCCTCAATTTCATCCCCTAATAAAACCTCCCTCTACCTTGTCCTTTCCCACTAACTCCATTCCTTTCTTCTTTTCCAAGCGAATTGCAGAGACGCAACTGGCGAGCGGTGCTGTCCGCGCCTCCGCGTCGTCCGCTGGATCGTCGTTCGTCTCCGTCCTCGCGCCGCCGGTCCATCGAGCCGACCGATCCGTGTCGTCTTCCTCGCCGGTGTCGCGCCGTCCGCGTCCCCACATCGTCCGCTCGCTTACCCGTGCTGCGTCGTCTCCAACCTGTTTGTCGTCCGCTTCGTCGCAGCCAGAGTTTCACCGTCATCGTTCAGTTTTCCTGGGAAACTTTGGTTTGCTGACGTCTCGTGTTCCTTCCTCAGTGCTGTTTGTTGCCGTCTCGTTGCCTATGAACCGCTTCGAGCTGTAATCAGAGGTGTCGGACCAAGAGGATCGCGAGTGAACCGGCCACCGCAGTGCAGATTCCGTCATCATCGATCATCTCTTCACCGGATCTTGTCCGTCACGCAACGTTGTAAATTCCGTCACGTAACGTTGGTGAGTAATCGGTCTATGAGAGACGAGACATCAACCAGGTTTCCCATTCTCTGTTTTGTGCCCATTCAATGAGTTCGATGCTGTTTTCAGCCGTGAACCAGAACGCCGAGGCAGAAGCTTCGACAGCGGGTTCGCCTCCAAGTCAAGTTCAAAGCTCGTTGCCGGCTTCGCAGGAGTTAATCTTTGCCAAACCGACCATGCCTTCTGCGAGCGGGTCGGTCACTCGGTCCCATCTTTGGTGAGGAACCCCAATCTCTCACCACCTCCTTTTTCCCTTGAATTTGAAGTATTCGCGACCGTCCTGAGTTCCCGTGGTGTTCCAGGCTAAAGGGTTGAGTTGCTAAGGAGTTCATCTCGTTGCCGCCTTGCAGTCTTCGTCGCTGTCGTTTCTCCAGTGAGGAATCCTGGCCCCTAACCTTCATTCTCATCGCCTGGTTATGTGCCGTGTGGGAAGGCTATATCAGTCTGTGTTTGACACCAGGAACCGTGGACCCCAAGAGCTCTCTGTTGGTCGGTCACCACGGTCACCTAGTTCCTTCGCCGTCGCCTTCGAGTTCAGTCAATCAAGCAGCAACGCGTCGGCCACTGTGGTAAGCTGTTTCATCACGTCTTGTCTCAGTGCTCACTTGCTAGCTGCTGTTCTTGTGACCGAGGTTTCTTCGTGGTGTTGGCCAGAGTCGCTGCAGCTTCAAGAGGTTCGAGTTGGAGGCTATCTCATGACTAATTGATCTATTGTCGTCGCGGTCGCCGTGGGGCAGTGTCCAGGGACCGCCGTCTGCCTCGCTGGGTTCAACCTCGTCGTGCGCCTCGACTTCACGTCTAGCTGTGGTGAGCCGCCCGCTCCTCCCGTCCGGTGCTTCTGGCCTTGTGTAGGGGACGCTAGTTGCATGGTGCCGCAGAGTTTGAGTTTGAGTATCGTTGCTGTGGAGCTTGCGCCGTGCATCGGTTAGTTGCGGTAGTTTCCCAGCCTTTTTAGCTCTTGGCTTGTCGTTGTCCAGTAATCTCTGCTAGTAGTTTTCGTGGCCTTTGATAGTTGGAGTCTGTATCTGAGCGGTAAGTTGGGGCTTGGTTCGGTCTTCAGCGTGAGCACCAAAGTTGGATGCTGGAGGATTCACGGGCGCCGGCTGCTTGGTTCTGTTGTCAGTAGAGTTGAGGTCCCTTCGGTGTTGGTTCTGGAGCAGGCGCAAGGTAGAAGAAAGTGCTGGTTTAGTCTTGAGCAGAGAGAGAGAAATGTTGGAGTAAAGTTAATCATTTGTTTGGTGACGTGGTCAGCAGCGCAGCGGAAGCGGGGTGGGCTCGTCTACGTGGAGCGCAGAAGAGGAGCCAGGCGAGTCCAACTGCAAGCGTTGGTCGCCATGACCCGTGCCTGTGCGGCGGCCAGCGATTCAGTGCTGGTTTAGCGTAGCAGTGTGTTCAGCGGCTGGATTAGATGTTCACGAGGTGACCACGTGAACAAGAAGCAAGTTCTTGTTGAGATTAATGGTTTAGAGTCAGTATGCGCAAGACCTTGGCTTTTGCGCACCGCTTAAAGGAGTTAAGATGTCATTTGTGCTGGTCAGTTAGCTCAGCGGAGGTTCAGTGGTATGATTTTGCGAGAGCACCTCTTTTTCTCGGAATTGTTTTTGTAGGTAAATTTTTGGAAGTTCAAGAGGAATTCTTTTTAGTTTCCAATGTTTTCCTAAGTTATCTTGTTAAATCTATCTCATCGAGTTCTTTTCGTATGTACATCTCATCGAGTTTTTGTAGGTAAATTATCACGTACCTAGCGTCTGATCCTTTTTCCGCGCCATTTGTCCAGTTGGAGAAGTTGCTGCTAAGGATTTGAAGACTGCTCTGCACAAGGATCTAGATCCTGGATGGGATCTCGACCTATGAGGCAAGCCGCGCTCCTTGATCAACTTTGATCCTAATTTTTAAACTGCATATTTTGTTTGAAACTATAATTTGTATGTCAACTGTTTTAAAATATGCTAGCAACATTCTTAAGCCGTGTCTATTTATCGTTTCACATATTATAAACTTTAGGACTGCTTTAATACTATTACTTTACTTTTATGCTTAGACATACTTAGTTGCATATATTTACTGTACTTCACACTTTATCACTATAAAAATGGAATTTGTGTTAAATGCTTTCGAACTGTAATTCAAATGTGTGAGTTTTACAAATAACTTTATACAAACTATTTAGCTGAGGCAGACAGGAGTATAAGATGCTGAAGGACTCTTGAAAAATCCCTATGAGCGTACCTGTTGCGAGTATATGGGAGGTTCCGAGCTTGGACCTTCTGAGATGTTTGTTGGTTGTTGGCGTTGATGATGGAGAGTGCCTGCCCCGGCATATGAGGACCGGGTCGTCGTGTCACATGTCTCCAGTACTTTTCCATACACACTACGTTACCCTGTATGGGCAGAGGCTTGATCTTGAAGCTTGCTGAGACTGGTTGTTTACCTTTGGATTGACGGTGTTGTGTTAGTGTGGTGTCGAGTTATGACTCCCCACATGAAATTGAGATACCCCATCGCTTTACAGCTTTAGGACCCGGCAGAGGAGGCGACTGGGATCTCTATCCTAAAGGACAGGTAACGCCAGTTAAAGCTTGTGGATGGTCTTGTGTGTTCGTTGGGACCACGACGGTGGTTCTCGGCGGCACTTCTCATGGGTCTAGGTGCATACACTCTACAAAGTTAAAGTCAATGCGCATTGCCACGTCCCGTGTAGGGACACCGCCTGAGAGCTTCCATGATGATTAGTGTTGTTTTCTTCTCTCTACCTTTTGTTTTAAAATGTTTTGGACTCCGGCCTTTGAGTTGTGGCCGGGTGTGAAAATTACACCAGCATTTAAAATGAACCCTCGTTCGGAATAACGGAGATCCCTGCGGGGCAAGATAATAAAATTAGATTGTTTTAAAATAAAACTTCTTGCATCTTTAAAATAAAATGTTTTAAACTTGCATTTAGCACTTGAGCCAGCTTTCATCCTTGAAACTACCCTTTGCATGCATACATTGTTGCTAGGTAGCGAGCGGTTTGCTGAGTATTCACGTACTCACGGTTTTTCACGCCCTTCTTTTTCAGAGGTAGCTAGAAGATCGTTCTCGTCTACTTTCTAGTCGTGGTTTGAGGTTCGCTCCTGCACTCGAGTTGCCTGTGGAGGAGGATGGTTGTCTTGGTGCTTGCTTCTGCCTGTTGCTCCCGCTGCTATTTCGGCTCTTGGAATCTCGGTAGTCTCATCCCGCCTTCAGATGTTCAATAAGTTTTATGGATGATCCCGTTGAATTATTTTATCTTACCCTTGTTTACACACTCTGTTATGGTTTTTTGATTTATCACTTGTGACAAACGTGCTTGTCAACCTCCTGGGATTAGCGAAAGCAAGTAAGATCAGGTCTTATCGAAAGGTAAGAAACTCGATCATTACATTGTGAGTCCCTCACCACATCTAAATACCCTCATGCTACTTATGCTGAATTACAATTGCCCACTGTTTATACTACTATTTTGCAATGCTTAGTAGAGCCTCCAATGACTTATGCTTTTGTCTCATTATGCACATTTATCTTATGATTGTAACAAGTTGAGTGAACTTATTTCTTTAATCCCAAAAATACAGCTAGTGCATGGAGATCGAAATGTTGCTTTTGAGAACACATTTGTTGAGGATAGACCTTTTCATTGCACTAATATTAATGGCAAAAAGTTGGAGTTCATACTTTCTTTGACTATTTTAGGTTATACTGAATTTGATGTTCCTTATAACCTGAATTATTTGGAGAAAAAATTATCTAAAAATTACAGTTTGTAATAATTTGGCAACTTTGTTTTTCATACAGTTGGTAAATATGATGATCTTGGAGATTTTTTAGTATCTAAAGCATTCATATGTACTAATCTTAAGTATCCCATTGAAATGCAAAAACAGGATCAAACAACAATGACATTACTAACATTAACAATGGCTTGCAAAGTTTCTCTAGTTTTGTGTTCTGTCAACAGGAGCAGCTCATGAAACAGGAGAATTTGTTGCCGTGGCCTGGTTATGTGTTTAGTACCACTCATCCAAACATGACAAAAAGCAGTGTTGCCTACCATTGGATCAAGCCGAGGATGACTTGCCATAAAGAAGAGGAGGATGATGAGATCCATATATACCTCCGTGGCCTCCACCTTTCATAATTTTAGGAGGGCATGGTGGAGTGGCAGTTTTGCAACCTGAACTTGAGTCGAGAACGACTCTAATTCAAGTAGGGAAAGATGATGTGGACATCATACCTTCTGATAAGGACTTCAATGGAAATATTTACACAGCGGTGTATTTGGACTGCAGAACAGTACAAACTTGCAATGGAAGCCACGACTTCATATAGAATCCAACTTGAGTGTTTAAGTATATTCTGGAAAGTTCATGAAGTCTACTTTAGAATGGATCCACCCCCACCTTTATGCCATATCGAAGTCAGCATCAATCATTGTTTTAATACAGAAGGTGTTGGGTCAGTCTAACTTGGGCCGTTGGGCCGTGTATCAAGTTGAGCCCATTAGAGACGCGTCCTAAGGTTTTATAACAACACCATCACCCCCTGTTCGTCCTCCACCCTAGTTAAAAGCCTCAGGCACCACCAAGAACACTTGGATTTTGATAGATTGAAGTTTGGCCGCCGCTACTTCGCTTGTAGTGCTTGTGTCGACTAGGCCGCTTGTCTTTTTGCCATCGGAACGCCACTTTTTGTTGTTTCAGATTGAACTCATATTTTTATCTACCAATTCAGTGCTTGTTCATCTCGTTCTTGCTTGTTCTACAATTGCTTGAAGGACGAGTGCCCTCATGGCTGGTTGATCGCGCTCCACAAGTTCACACTCACCCTCTGGAATCGGTGTATCGGTCACTAAGGCGCAACGTCGTTGACAGTTGTAGTCGGGCCGTGAATGTTGTTTCTTTTCACCAATCGTGCTTACCATCTTCATCGAAAGATCGGGACCGAACCTCGCATCATAATCTCTATGTCAAACTCTTAGAGCAGAACAATCCATCGAATCAGACGAGGCTTAGCGTCTTTCTTGGAAAGGAGATATTTCAAGACAGTATGGTCTGTGTAAATAATGACTTTTGCTCCCACCAAATAGGACCTAAATTTATCAACAGCGAATACTACAACCAGGAGTTCTTTTGGATAAGCAATCACATGATGCTTCTTATTCTTTGATTGACCTAAGACAGTGCCAGTGGCATAGTCACTAGCACCACACATGATCTCAAACGGCAGTGTCCAGTCCAGAGGTTGGATGATGGGCACTGAGACAAGTGTCTTTTTCAAGATGTTATTGTCAGAGTTTGCCGGATGCGATCGCCGCTGAGAGCTCGATGAACGCTCGCGGACACAGAGGAAGAACATGGTGGATTATTGCGCTGCGATAACAGATGTTATTAAGGTTTTGTTCTATTTATAGACAAAGTAAACAATGTCCTTTTTCGTGGCCGAAATGAACACGCGACAGGCCCGCACTCCGAGCATGATGCGGCGACGCCATGACCCGCTCAACCAGCATGATCTTGGTGCAGGACACAGAAAACCCTGTACTCCGCCCCATGCGAAGAAAGCGCACGTCAGGCGACTCTAACAAACTCTAAGTGCACAAGTTTATTCTAACATACCTCCGCGTAACTCAAACAATACGGTCAACTCCAATCCTGGTCCTCATCTCCTGGAACTTGACGCGCACTTAAGGCTTTTGTCAGGATTTCGGCAAGCTGATCTTCTGATCTCACGAACTCCACATTGATCCTTCCTTCAAACACACTCATGAACGAAATGATAACGAATCCGAACGTGTTTACTCCTCTCGTGATGAACAGGATTACGAATAAGATCAATTGCTGACCTGTTGTCTACCTGCAACAGAGGAGTTCTTACCTGTTCACCAACAATCTCCATCAACAAATCCCTGAGCCAGATTGCTTAACAGGTAGCTGCAGATGATGCCATATATTCAGCCTCACAGGAAGATAATGCCACAGACTTCTGTTTCCGTGATTGCCATGAAATAAGACTCTTCCCCAAGAAGAAGATCACACCAGAAGTGCTCCGGCTGTCATCCATGTCCCCACCGAGATAACTGTCACTGTAACCAAACAGCTGCAGCTCCTCTGCTTCTCCCTTCCTGTATGTGACCCCCAAAATCTCTTGTTCCACCGATGTACATGAGAATGTGCTTCACTGCAGCCATGTGCTCCTCACACGGCTCTGCCATGAACTGACTTACAAAACTCACAGAATATGTTAAGTCTGGTTGAGTGTGAATCAGGTACCTTAGTACTCCGATCGGGCTACGATACTCCATCGCATCTACAAGTTTCTCTGACCCAGTCTTGGACAGCTTCAGTCGGGGCTCCATCGGAATATGACACAAATTGCACTCTGCCATACCTGCCTTCTCTAGCAACCGTTGGACGTAAGCAGACTGTCACAATGTGATGCTGCCAGCCTCCTGTCAAACTTCAATGCCAAGATAATATGTGAGCAATCCCAGATCACTCATTGGAAACCTCTGAAGCATCTCCACTTTGAATTTGTTGATGTCATCATCAATAGCACTTGTGATGAGCAAATCATCCACATATACCCCAACTACTAGGGGCCTGCTTGCGTCAAGTGTACACAGCATGTTCATGATCCCTTCATGTAAAACCAAGAGAGAGTAGGGAAGAGTGCAGTTTGGAGTACCAGGCTCGTGGGGCTTGTCGAAGACCATACAGCACCTTCTTCAACCTTAGGACCTGCTCCTCTCTTCCAACTGCAAAGCCTGGTGGTTGTCGGACATACACCTCTTCCTCCAAGTCCCCATTCAAAAAGGCGGACTTGACATCCATGTGATGCACTCTCCATCCTTCATGGGCAGCCACTGCAAGAATCAGTCCCAGAGATTCCATTCTTGCTACCGGAGCAAAGACTTCTGCAAAATCTATCCCTTGCTTCTGAACAAACCCCTTTGCAACTAGGCGTGCTTTGTGCTTCACCACTGCGACGGGGCCCACCAGAGTATCGAGTCCTCCACCAAGAGGGCCTTGGAGGAGCGCCAGCGAGCCTTCGAGCAGCGGGATCGGCTTGACTTGGAGTGGGCCGTCGCAGAGGCCGAGGTCGAGCGATTGTCGGAGGAGCTCCGGCAGATGCAGCAAGCCATCTCTGAGGTCCAGGAGGCACGCCTGGTTGCCAAGGCCGAGGTCGAGCGGCTTCGGGCGGAGCTGAACGAGGCCAAGGGCCTTGTCGAAGTTGTGGCAAAAGAGCGAGATGGTAAGTGTCGTACATTTTTGTTTATTGATTGGCCTTGGGGGTCGGCCGTTTGATAGTGTTTTTGCTGCAGCTCTGGTCGGTGAGCTCCCACCCTTGAGGCCCGCGGACCGACGTCTGCTCCATCGGATTTTCGCCGGCGTGCATGAGAACTCCCTTTCGACGGAGTTCGTGACGCACATGCCGTAGCAGCTCCCGGGCATCATCGCTGTCGAGGTGATGAGGGCGTTGGAGGACAGGGCTTCGCTGACCCTGGCGCTGACCTGCTCCCACTACCCTGACACGGACATCGACCGAATCATCGAGGGTTTCGCTTTCGGGTTGTCGGAGGAGATGACGGCGCCTGAGGCTGAGATGCAACCGTTGGCACGGGCGATCGTCGCCGACTTCAACGGGCAAGAACTTCTTCGAAAGCGGTTCGGCCACCTTCCCCACGTGTAGCAGTGGTGCCCTTAGTTGTTTGTAGAAAGTAGTAGCATTTTGTATCCGATTGTGTAATGAACACCTTTGGATGATGTGTGAATACGCAAGTTTTCGACCCTCTTCTGTGTTTCAGTTTTTCGCACTTAGCGTTTCTTGAGTTCTGTTGGGCGTTGATCAAGCGACTGGGTCGGATATAGCTCGTAGGGTCGAGTGTCGAGATCGATATAGCCGTAGAGCGTCACCAACGCTGGGTCGGATCGTTAGCCACGAGGAAAACTTGAACGAAAGCGCTTTTGTAACTTGACACGTCTGAGGGTCACCCGCGAAACTTGGCGCGGATCGGGGGGTTAGGCCCCGAGGAAACAGGGGGAGGCACGGAGCCTTTCGCGAGACTAAGGCATGGAACCTTAGAGCGTAGGAACGAGGCACGGAGCCTTGTTGAGGCTAAGGCACGGAGCCTTAGAACGTAGGGACGAGACGCAGAGCCTTGTTGAGACTAAGGCACAGAGCCTTAGAACGTAGAAACGAGGCGCAAAGCCTTGTTGAGGCTAAGGCACGGAGCCTTAGAACGTAGGAATGAGGATCGAGGCCTAAAGGGTCGAATGCGATGGGGTCGATCGTTCTGACCCTCAAGTGAGGGCTCTGTGATTAGCCCTCGGATAGTGAAGGGTAGACGAGTCGGCTATGCTTCACTACCAAAAAATAGTTAGTGAGACAAGAGAATGCATAGAAAGTTGATTTTATTATGCGTAGAAACGACGTAAGTTCTCGATGTTCCAGGCATGGTCTAGCTCCCTGCCGCCCTCGATCGCTAGCTTGTACGCGCCGGGTCTTAAAACTCGCTTGATTACATAAGGACCCTCCCATGGAGGTAATAGCTTGTGGTGGTCGGTCTTATCTTGCACTCTCTTGAGCACAAGATCACCAACGTGGAAGGCCTGACCCTTGATGCGCCGAGCGTGTAGTCGTCGTAGACTCTGCTGGTACTTGGCCTACCGGAATGACGACGTCGCGCGCTTCGTCCAGCTGATCCAAGGCGTCTTGCCGCGCTGCTTCTGACCATCCTTCATCGTAGGCTCGGACCCTCGGAGAGTCGTAGTCGAGGTCGGTCGGCAGCAAAGCTTCTGCTCCGAAGGTCACAAAGAAGGGGGTGAACCCCGTAGTCTTGTTGGGAGTCGTTCGTAAGCCCCACAACACGGACGGGAGTTCTGTGACTCACCACCTGGCCGCTTGCCTGACGGAGTCGTAGATCCGAGGCTTCAATCGTTGCAGCACCAACCCATTGGCACATTCGACCTGACCGTTGGTCCTTGGATGGGCGACGTAGGCGAAGTCGAGCCGAATGTGGTACTCCTCGCAAAATTCCCGGAAGACGTGACCGGTAAACTGCGTGCTGTTGTCGGTGATGATGGAGTGTGGCACTCTAAAGCGGTAGATGATGTCGCGGATGAACTCGACAGCTCAGACGGAGCTGATGCAGGGGGTCGGCTTCGCCTCAATCCACTTGCTGAACTTGTCGACGGCGACGAAGAGGTGGGTGAAGCCCCCGGGTGCTTGTCAGAAAGGCCCGAGGACGTTGAGTTCCCAGACCGCGAAGGGCCATGTGATCGGGATCGTCTGGAGTTCCTGGGCCGGCAGATGAGTCTGTCGGGCGTAGAACCGACAGCCTCTGCAAGAGCGAACGAGTTTCTCGACATCGAAAACCGCTGTGGGACAGTAAAATCTTTGGTGGAAAACTTTCCCGACCGAGGTCCTTGGAGCGGCGTGGTGACCGCAAATGTCTGAGTGGATGTCATCGAGGAGATGGAGACCCTCCGCCTGAGGGATGCAGTGCTGGATAACGCCACTGGGACTCCGCTTGTAGAGTTCATCATCGATGATGACGTAGGCCTTGGCTCACCACGAGACCCGTCGGGCCTCGTTGGTGTCGGCTGGGAGCGTGCCGTCTTGTAGGAAGGCATAGATGTTCTGGGGCCAGTCGGGGATGATGGCCATAATTTCTGCCCCAGGAGTCAGGGTCAGCTCGTCGACTACCGCCTTCACCCGGGGGTCGGCGGCATCATCTTTGAGGTTGATTGTTGGCTTGGAGAGGACTTCGAGGAAGACGTCGTCGGGGACCAGATCCCGCCCCGAGGCCATCCGGGTGAGGGTGTCGGCCGCTTCGTTGTCGCGGCGTAGAACCTGATGAAGCTCGAGCCCATCGACCTTGTCTTCGAGCTTACGAACTTTCTGGCAATAAGCCTCCATCTTGGGGTTTTAGCAGCTTGACATCTTTATGACTTGGTTGACGACGAGCTCAGAGTTGCCCTGGACGTAGAGCCATCGGACGCCGAGGGTGATGGCCATCCGGAGGCCATGCAGCAATGCTTCATACTCTGCAACGTTGTTGGAGGCAGGGAAGTGGATCTGCAGTACTTATCAAAATTTGTCTCCCTTGGGAGAGATGAGAACGACGCCAGCTCCCGAGCCCTTTAGTCGACAAGAGCCGTCGAAGAACTTAGTCTAGTCCTCGAGGTCGGCAGTATTTGATGGTTCTTGTGCCTCGGTCCACTCGGTGATGAAGTTGGTAAGGGTCTGAGACTTGATGGCTTACCGAGGCACGTAGGTGATGTCGTGGCTCATGAGCTCCATAGCCCACGTGGCGATGCACCCAATCACATCTTTGCCGTTGATGATTTCCCCGAGAGGGAAGCTCGTCACCACTCGGATAGAGTGGCTGTCGAAGTAGTGGCGAAGCTTGCGGCTGGTGATGAGGATCGCGTAGAGTAGCTTCTGCACTTGGGTATACCGGGTCTTTGCGTCGGCGTGCACCTCGCTGATGAAGTAAACGGGCCGCTGGACCTTCAAGGCCCGACCCTCCTCTTGTCGCTTGATGACGAGGACAATGCTGACGACCTTAGTGGTTGCGGAAATGTGGAGGAGCAGTGGCTCACCAGGGGTTGATGAGGTTAAGACTGGCGGAGAAGACAGCATAGTCTTCAGTTGCTCAAAGGCTTTCTGGGCCTCGGCGGTCCAAGCGAAGCAGTTGGACTTTCGAAGGAGTCGGTAAAAATGCATGGCCTTCTCACCCAGTCGAGAGATGAAACGGCTGAGGGCCGCCAGGCACCCAGTGAGCTTCTGGACACCTTTGATATTGTTAATGAGCCCGAGGTTGTGAATGGCGGCAATCTTCTCGGGATTGGCTTCAATACCGCGCTCAAAGATGACGAAACCGAGGAGTTTGCTGGTAGAGACGCCAAAGACGCACTTCTCGGGGTTGAGTTTGACGCAGAACTTTTGTCGGTTGGCGAAGGTTTCCTCCAGGTCTTCAATGAGGCCGGCCACTTGCCGCGTCTTGATGACGATGTCGTCGACATAGACCTCCAGTTTCCGACCCAGCTGGTCGTGGAAGCACTTCTGCATGCAGCGCTGATACATGGCGCCGGCATTCTTGAGGCCGAAAGGCATAGTGACGTAGCAAAACGAGCCGAAGGGCGTAATGAATGACGTAGTCGACTAGTCGAAGCTGCACATGGATATCTGATGGTACCTAGAGTACGCATCAAGGAAGTTAAGGGTTTCGCAGCCAGCGGTGGAATCGATCACCAGATCTATGCGCGGCAAAGGAAACAGATTCTTTGGGCATGCTTTGTTGAGACTTGTGGAGTCAACGCACATTCTCTATTTCTCATTCTTCTTCTTAAACATTACAGGATTGGCCAGCCACTCAGGGTGGTAGACCTCTTTGATGAACTTAGCATCAAGTAGCTTTGTGATCTCCTCCCCATGGCGCGGCGCTTCTCGTCGTCGAAGCGTCGGAGTCGTTGCTTCACTGGTCGAGAGCCGGGAATGTTGTTCAGAGAGTGCTCGGCGAACTCACTCGAGATGCCTGGCATATCAGACGGTGCCTGTAACATCCCAAAATTTTGAATTAATAAAGCAGCGAGTTATCCCAATTTCTGTTCCGATCAAAAATTATTTGTCCTAAATTTCGTTCCGTTTAATTTGAAATCTTTCTCCCTAAATCGTTCCGGTGCTAAAATAATTTAGTCCGCGTGATTTTCGTTGAGGCTAAAATTATTTTCCAAAAATTCCAGATTAAATAATTTCTCTAATTATTTTTCTCTCAATATTATCCTTTCCCACATACCCTCATCTCTATCTAAACCCTCCTATAAATACCCCTTCCTTCTTATCCCCTTCCCCATTTCCCATTTCCCTTCCCTCTTCTAGAAAATTCAGTAACCGCCTGCACGCGACCTCCCCTGCGCCGCCGTTCCGATCTGCCTCGCCTCCACTCGTCGCGTCGATTTCCGTCAACCGCTCTCCGGTTCTAGGCGTCGGCCGCCACACTCGCGTCTTCGCTCGGTCTTCGCGTCGTCAGGCCGTTTCGTCCCGCGTCGACCTCCCTGTTCAATCGGTGGTGAGCTGTCTAATCTGTGCACTTCCGGTTCTAGTTTTACTTGAAGTCATTGTCAGTTGTGCTAGTGCGATTGTGGCTGTGTTTGAGCAGTGCGGCGTTGTCCTGGAGCGTTCAGTGCGTTGCTAGCCACGGTAGTCTTCCTGTTTTGTTGCTGTTCAGTGCATCGTTGAGCAGCAGGTTTTGTGTTTAGTTCTCGTTGGCTATGCTAGTTGGAGCTGTTGCCTGTGGACGTCGAGATGTTGGTCCAGGTTTGAGCGCATGCTATCAGGATTGGTGACCGTGAGAAGAGATTGCATGCTGCTGTTAAGGTTTTGGAAAAGGAATTAAGTCGTGAGCAAGAGCTTAGTTTTGGAACCTGTGCACTGATGGTCAAGGTTAAAATTCAGCGAGCTCATTTTCAGATTTGTAGTTTTGTTTGTGAGTTTTCCCCGTTGACTGCCTTGGTAGGGATCTATGTATGCAGTAGTAGATGAAGTTCTGGCTCAAGTTGTGCTGCGTGTGGTTCCTGGGATCGTTAGAGAAGAGCTCTGCTTGATCTATGGCTACTGTCAGAAAGCTTGCTAGAGCGTACTGCTCTCGAGAGCAGGTCTAGAGCAAGAGCAATCCAAAGCTTTTTTCTGTCCGGTGGAATTCTTTTTGTTCGGTTAATTTTCAAAGATTTTTGGGAAACTCCGTTTGATCTTAGTTGTTTCCCAAAATTGCCCCATTAATTTGTCTCGTCGCGATTGTCATGTAGGATTTCCCGAAAAATGTTTTGCGCACGTTTAGCCTAGTAGTTTCAATTTAGATTTAATTTCCGATTTTAATTGTCACGTACCTAGTATCTGACCTCCTGTTCGTGTTGTGATTAGCTGCTGATCCCGAGGAGGTCGAGTTGCCAGGCAAGCCGCGTTCTTTGATCACTTTGTACCCAGTATTTTAAACTGCATGTTTTGTTTGCAATCCTAATTTGCATGCCAACTATTTTAAAATATGCTAGCAACAATCCTAAGCCGTGCCTATTTACTGTTCCACAAATATCAACCTTAGATTGCTTTAGAATATTTATTTTATTTTTATGCTTAGCCATGCTTAGTTGCATTTATTTTTTTATCTCACATCTATCACTATAAAAATAGAATTTGTGTTAAATGCTTTTGAACTGTGATTCAAATGTGTGAGTTTTGTAAATAACTATACATAACTATTTAGTGGGGGTAGGTTGGAGTATGAGGAGCTGGGGGACTTTTGGGAAGTCCCTGTGGGCGTACCTGTTGCGGGTACAATAGGAAGATCCGGGCTGAGATCTTTCAGAGACTTATTGTTGGCGTTGAGGTTGGAGAGAGTGCCTGCCCCGACAATTAAGGGCCGAGTCCTTCGAGCCTTGTACGCTCAGTTGATAACCATGCACACCACGTTACCCTGTATGGGCAGTTGGCTTGACCTTGAAGCTTGCCGAGACTGGTTGTTTACCCGTGGGTTGGCGGTGTTGTGTTAGTGTGGTGTAAAGCTCTGACTCCCCACATGAGATCGAGATACCCCACCTGATCAGTGGTAGGCTATTCACAGCTCCAAGACCCGATTGCGTAGGTTTTTGAGATCCCTATCCTGGAGGACGGATAGCGCCAGTTAAAGCTTGTGGACGGGTCTTGTGTGTTCGTTGGGACTACGACAGTAGTTCCCGATGACGCTTCTCGTGGGTCCAGGTGCATAACCTCTGCAAAGTTTTAGTCGATGCGCATTGCCACGTCCTTTTGGAAGGACACCCCCCTGAGTTGTGCTCCTCGTTGAGTGGTTTTGTTTTTCTTGCTCCTCTCCTTTTTCAAAATGTTTTGGACTCCGGCCTTTGAGCTGTGGCTGAGTGTGGAGATTACATCGGCATTTAAAATGAACCCTCGTCTAGGATAACGGAGATCCCTGCGGGGCAAGATAATAAAATTTGACAGTTTTAAAATAAAGATTTCTTGCATCCTTTAAGTAAAATAAAATGTTTTAAACTTGCATTTAGCACATGAGCCATGCCTTTACCCTTGAAACCATTTGCATGCATACATTGTTGATAGGTAGTACGCGGTTTGCCGAGTATTCGTACTCACGGCTTTCTAATTATTGTTTTCAGAGGATACTCTCAGATTCGACTTCGACTATGTCTTTGACGGTCCGTGACGTCCGCTCCTGCGCTCGAGCTAGCCTGTGTGGAGTAGGTTCGCTACCGCTGCCACGTTGATGCTTCCGTTGCCGCTCTTGTTGGATTCTCGATAGTGATATATCTGCTCTGAGATGTTTCCGGCCTGCGTGCCGATGGATCCCTTGGAGGATTTTATTCTAATAAATTCACTTTGACTTGCTATTTTCTATTCTCGTTTCTTGTTTAATATTTCTGTTATGGTTTCTTGATTGATCGCTTGTGATGTCGTGCTTGCCAAACTCCTGGGATTGGCAAGGTCACGGAAGATCAGGACTTATCGAAAGGTAAGGAAAATCCCGGTCGTTACAGTGCCCAAGCGAAGACATCCCGATTTCAAACAAGGAAGTCGACGAGCGCGCTTTCCTATTTGTTGGAAAGCGCTGTCCTGATCCTGGCCTTCTTGGTCGGGTCAGTGCTGTCGAGGAGGATCTCCTTGGAGTCGTCGGTTGGCTCGAAGGACGTAGATGTTGAAGGCTTGGAGTCGAGAGTTGCAATCAGCACCTAGGACTTGCGGATCTCTTCTAGTTGGGTCGACCCTGCGAGGGCGACGGCCAGCTCATAGCTTTTCTGCTCGCAGGCGAGCGCGTCTTGAAGCAGGACATCACGGTGATGACACCTTTGGGCCCCGGCATCTTGAACTTGAGGTAGACATAGTTCGGGACGGCCATAAACTTGGCGTAGGCGGATCGGTCGAGGATGGCATGGCAGACACCGGAGAAGTCAACCACTTTGAAAGTGAGCTTCTCCGTCCTGAAGTTGTCGCGGGCGCCGAAGGTGACTGGCAAAGTGATCCAACCTAGGGCACCGTGTTACCCCCAGGAATGACACCATGAAATGGAACATTGCTCGGACGGAGGTCGGACTCCGAGAGCTTCATGGCTTTGAAGGTGTCGATGTAGACGATGTTAAGGGCGCTGCCTCCATCCATGAAGACCTTGGTCAGACGCGTGGTGCTGATAATCGGATCGAGCACTAGTGGTAGGCGCCCCGGCTGAGGCACATAGTCGGGGTGGTCGGATCTGTCGAAGGTGATCGAGGCCTCCGACCACTTGAGGTAGGTGGGCACAACGGGGTCAGTGAGATTGACCTCCCGCCATGTTTGCTTTTGATGGCGCCGTGACTCGTACACCACCGGCCGCCGAGGATCATCAGGCAGTCCTTTGGCTCAAGAAAGGCGCAGTCGGCGTTACCCGTGGCCTCCTTCGCAGGAGGATCAGGATTTTGAGGCTAGCGGGAGTCGTGTCGGAAGTGACCTCTGTAGAAGGCTCGCATGAGGTGGCAATCCTGCAAGGTATGCTTGACGGGGGTTACATGGTTGGTGCAGATCTTGTCGAGCATCGTTTTGAAGTGGTTGTTGTGGTCGACCGGCTTCTTTGCTTGGGGTCGGGGCGGCCGCTCGGTGATGCCCACGAACTCCTCATCGTTTCGGCAGTTCTTCTGCTTCTTGCTGCTCGTGCCGCCCCCGTCACGATCATCCTCACGGTCAGAGCGTCTATCGGAGCGGTTGTTGCTCTTGCAGTCGGCCTTGGACTTCTCCTTGTCCCTGGTCTGATCCCGGTCGAAGTTGGCTTGGATAGCCTCCTCCCCGGTGGCGAAGGTGGTGGCGATGTCGAGATGGGCGCACGCTGTCCGAGGGTTTTGACACCCTAGCTTGTGGATGAGCGCCTTAGACATCGTGACGCCGATGAAGGTGCTGATGACGTCGGCGTCGCTCACGTCGGGCAACTGATTTAGCTTGCGCGAAAAGCGCTGGACGTAGTTGCGGAGCGATTCGTCGAGGTTCTGATTGCAGTTCTTCAGATCCCAGGAGTTACCCGGGCGGGTGTAGGTCCCCTAGAAGTTGCCGACGAAGGCATGACGGAGGTCGAACCGATCCTGGATGCTGTCCCTCGGAAGATGCTCGAGCCACCCCCTGGCCGAATCAGACAGGAAGAGTGGCAGGTACTAGATGGCGAATAGGTCGTCGGCGCCACCAGCTCTCCATGCAAGACGATAATCCTCGATCTAGTGGGCAGGATTGGTCTCACCAGTGTATCGGACGATGTTGGTCGGAGCGCAGAATCTCTGAGAAAAAGGTGCTCTCCGGATATGGGACCTGAACGATCAGGGCCCAACCTCATCAGGACTGAGGCTTCGGACGTGGTCGTAGCTGCGCCAACGGCGGCGATGGTCGGGAGACCGCTCCCGCCTGGACTTGGTGTAGCGATCGCTCCTGGCTTGCTTCCGCGCGTCGATCGTGTGACGAGTGTCATGGTGCTCCCCGAGGTGCCGGTGAACGTTGCCAGCTGGAGGGGAAGGATAGCGTGCCTCATTCCGACCGCGGTGACTATCGCGGGCTGAACTCTGAGGGTCGGCGCTCGGCCGGTGGGAGCTGTGCGCCTCGGAGTGCTGACGAAGCGAGGGTTCAGGTTGTTGAAGCACGTCGTCGCCACGAGTCCTCATTGAGCATGGGGTTGTCAGTCGTGGCGGACTCGTGGAGGACGCAAGCCGCCACCGCCAGATTCTCGTACGGCATGTCGAAGGCGGACGTGCCGCAGTCCATTATCTGTTGATAAGTGGATAGGGCCCGAGCTCGGGCGCCACCGCTCGTCGTAGTGGCACCCTTGCCCTAGCCATTGCCCCTAGCAGCAAGCTTGCGCCAGAGAGCGTCTTCGACGACAAAAAGAGTGTGACGGTGCGGAGAAGAATCATCATCAAGAGCCTTGCCGGGGGTATCGACCTTCGCGGCCTTGTTAGGCAGTAGCGTGAAGCACTCACGAGACAGGTCATGGCCCAACACATCGTGAGGCAGGCAACGAGGTGAACGACGGTGAGGCGAACGACGCCTTGGCGAACGCCGCTTGAGCGGGGTCTGAAGGTGAAGTTCACCGCCGTTGTCGACAACGAAATTCAGGCTTCCGAAGCGGAAGGCCTGGCCAACAGCGAAGGTGAGGATGCTCCACGATCGACCATCACGAGCGATGGCAACCGCGAAACCCCCAAAAAACAGGCGAGAGACTGAGGACTCCCCCACCAAAGCGAAAACTGAAGCCATCGAAAAGCGAAGCGAAAACGCACAACAAAAACCCCATTCCGGGCGCGCCAACTGTCGGTGTTCTGACCACCAGCACAGTAAAATTTACGTAATCGGAGGGAGCATTCGTGCGCTCTTCGTATTCGAATGGCCTTGTCTACGAAAGAGACACAAAGGTTAACCTAGTTTGGGCCGCCGAGAGGTGTAATACCATACGTCTAGGGGCGAGAGAGTGAGATCAAATCGTATGAACTCAAGAACACCAGTACAATGCGGAAGGGCCTTGGCTCGATCCAAGAACCCTAGCTCGCGTGGGTGGATGTGGTTACTGTAGTGTGACTTGAATACAACTTGGCTAACTTCACTTATTCATCTAATGCCCCATGGTACCTCTTTTATAGGGGTCAGACCGGGGGCACCAACTTGGCGCCTACAGAACCTGTTGGCTCTCCGCCAGGTGGGGCCTTGGTCGTCGCCTGAGTTGGTCGCCTGACACCTGCTGGCGCCGGTGCAGATGGCCGGTGGCCTTCATACGTCCTTTGTTCAGTCGCGGGGGACAAAGGACACTTTTCCATCTTGCTTTGCCGATCGTCTGGCTGCTTTACCAACTTTTGGAACGCTTTACCTCTCGGCAAGGTTGCTTTACCTCCTGCTGTACATTGTCCGAAATCTCTGCAGTTGTTAGTGGTTGGTTGTTAGGGCGTTGCTCGACCCCCGGGGGTCAAGTCAGAGCGTTGGCTTCTAGCCGTTGGTGGGGCTGAATCTTGTTGTCGTGTAGCTTCAACCTTTCGTCGGTCGAGCATGGACGCTTGCGCGGTTTCGACCCCTGGGGTCAGGACGTTCTTGGCGGAATGTGATCGTTTGTGAGCCGTAGACGGATTGTGGGCCGTAGTTTGTAGATGGGCCTTCGTGTAGAGGCTGGGTCCGTAAGTATCCGGGGTATACTATCCCGACAGTTCCTCACCGTTGAGCGCCGGCGGCGAGCGGCAGCCGAACGATAACTTTGGCAGCATCTAGGGCGTTGTCCCGTCAATGGAACCTGGAGTTACTTGCTCCAGAGGCTTCACTGAGGTCCTGCATCGTCCGGCACGGGGCCGTCGTCGTCGGAGTTGGATGGAAGGAGGTCATCACCGGCAAGGTGGTGAGGTTCCGAAGAGCTGCAGCGTGATGCTTCGAGCTGTGGCAAAATCTTTGATCGAATCATGGGGAAAAATGTTTGGATGAAAGCGTCATGTCCTTGAGCAGATTTGGGTCCGAGGAATCGATGCTTGACTTACCAAAGCTTGCGAATTTGGCCCGGAAGAGGCTGCAGCTCCGAAATCCTGAGTTTGGGGAAAAAGCTTTGATCCACGCGATTCGGCAGAGGAGCCAAAAAATTAGCGACGCCAAAAACTTCAGTAGAAGCTCACGTGCTTGGGGTGCAGAGACTGAGGCACAGTGGTTCGGTGGTGAGCTCCGTGAGAGAGAATGGGTGAGAGCTAGGGAGTGGCGATGGAGTGAGACTGAGCTGGGTATGCTTCCTGGAGAAAGAATATACGTAGAGGAGGACCAGGCGTGGTTTCTGGTGGAAGGAAGAAGTGGGGAATGAACAAATAAACTTGGATTAAATTGAAACTCGATAAGATAAACCTGTAACATATGTTCTACAACAAAAACGACATGCACAAGATTTTTCAAAGGAATGCGGAAGACATGGAATTTAGAAATTGGTTAATTGATAAGGAGACTTAGAAAATTTGCTGAAAGCCAGAACATTCTACTTTGTTTTGTGGTATAAAAGAAGTATTTCCTGAGCTCTGAACAAATTGAAACTTG
>BCLF01000253.1:0-29413 GCA_001602275.1 Zoysia japonica
AAGAGGGGCTGAAAATGTGGAATATGCTGAAAACGAGAAGGAAAGAGATAGAGTAAAAAATGTATTAGAAATAGAGAAATATGTATTAGGACAAGTAAATTGGAAAAACTTGAGAAGGGTGGGATGACAAGTAGGAGTAATATGGGACGGAGGGAGTAATAATTATTTTTGTGACATCCATATATAAGACAAAATATAACATCAACTCTTGACATTCCATTCATTCAATGACTTGTAGTACTATTAATCATATAGAAGTTAATTATATAATGAAAAAACCATCTAACATTTCTAGTCGAGCAGTTGTATGTCCTGATCCTGTGGGTCACTACAAAGGTAGTACAAAAAAAGAAACGCCACAAGACGATGTTGGGCCTGCTTGTTCTCTGCAAGTCTACCTGCAATTCTATTCATCGCCAGGAAACCCTTATGACGCAAGTTCTGATTAATGGCTCATTTAACAACGACCAGTTGCTTTCCTTTTGTTTATCCTCAACAGTGGTCAGTTGTCTTGGTCGCTGCATCTGAAATTTGATCACCGTTAACAAGTGACTAGTGGCCACAAACATTTGAAATTTGATCGATTGTCATTTAAATTTTGCTTGAAACACCTACGTCCTCCTCTTGAATTTGATCAACATTAAATTGTTCAGTTATGGGGGTTGTTGGCAAGCTGTGCAGTACAAAAGTACAGTTCAAGATACCCCTTTGTCAAAAATAGTAGTATTAAAAGTTCTACCGGTAGAGCTTTAAATCCTAGTACCTTTGGTTTCTCAATTATTTCCATGGTCGATCAATGCGCATCCTTTTCTTCACCGATCTGGAACAGCAAGCTACATAGGCCAAATCGTGGAAAGAAAGATAGCGCCGAACAAACTATGAAAACTCTGCCGACAAGAAGTTGTTCACCGGACTCTTAGTAGTGAATGAGACTGGGAACGTGGATTAAATGTGTAAACAAGTTAACGAGGCTGGAAATCATGGATTAGAGGTGGCCATTAGACGTTAACAGCTGCAATGAAAATACATACATCATGCTTGCATGTACAGTGATGCATCAACAAAAGGTGGTTAGGTCGATAAACCTTATCAAAATTGCAGCGTGTAGCGAAATGATATATGTAAAAAAATGTTTAAATTTTACAATACTTCTACTCTGTTAACAAATTGTCATTTCCAACACTTGAATTGCTTGAAGAGTCAGTTTTATTAAATATGAAGTGGTATATGAAAAATATAAAAATATAAAATATGTTCAAATATGTTAAAAACATTGAATTTTAAAAATATTTCCAAATAGAAATTTTTATTGTATTAATTCTAAGAAACATGATGTTTGGAATGGATCCAAAAAAAGAATTACATTTTGAGAGAAATCAATTTGAAGTTATGAATCTAAAATTGAAGCTGATGTAGCATTCTATGTGCTGAGGTGCCGTGCCACATGGGTAACCACATCAGCTTAGAGATGAAACTGAGTCTCTAACCAAAATTCAAGAAGTAAATTAGATCCTTTGAAATTTGAAGGACCAATTTGAGCTTCCCTACATTGATTGGGGACCAAATTGAGTAGTTTTGTCAACATTGAATTGTTCAGTTATGGGGGGTTGTTGGTTAGCCATGCAGCACTGGTAGTACACTTCAAGATAGTAGCTTTCGTTTCTCAATTATTTCCATGATCGAGTAATGCACATCTTTTTCATTATCAATTTGGAACAGCATGCCATATAGGCCAAATCGTGGAAACAGAGATAGCGTGCCGAACAACTACGAAAAATCTGCCAACCAGAAGTTGTTCGCAAGACTACAGGAGTGAATGAGACTTGAAGTCCTGGATTGAACATCCACACCAGTAAATGAGACTAGAATCATGGACTAGACGTGGCCGACGTTAACAGCTGCAATGAAAGTATACATGCATCGTTGGCCCAACGGCCAGCTAACTTTGACCTCGCGCCCTGATCGAGGACACCCAACCGATTCATGGCTGGTGGGCCCTCGTCACACAGCGCTATATAAAGGAAGGGTGAGGAAGCCGGAGCACGACATACGAAGTTGGCCGTCACCCGAACTCCACTCTATATCTAAACCCTAAGTCCGATCTTTGAGGGTGCGCTGTCAGCGACGGAATTTCTCATCACTGCAGCCACACCCTCGACTTCGACCGAAGACCCTTTCCTCTTCCCCGACCATCGCCGCCCAAGCGCGGATTTTACCGACCCAGGAGAGGGATGGCGAGGTCTTCTTCCTCGACGCCGGCGGAGCCGACCACTCAAGGTAAAGACCTCCCTGCTACTCGATCTGCTCACTGAACCGACTAGATCGAGATCGAACAGCATCATCCTCGTGTGTATATTGATGCATTAAGGTCTACAAACCTTTTATCAAAATCGAAGTCTGGTATGGTTCGATTCGTGGGACCCTGAGGAACCCCATTTTCTAGAAAAAAAATGTCCAGTCTACTTCTAGACAACAATGTTCCTGTCTCGCCCTTGAGAGGGCGCCTTCTATATTCTTCTTTTATTCTCCACGGAATGGTTTGCGATTAATTCTCTATCTTCATTCCAAGGCTCCAATGTGTTTGGTTTTGATTATCGAACCAACATGTTGTTTGACAGTTGAGCTCTGACCAATGTTGCATGTCTACAAATATTACTCCCTCTGTTCACATCTTGATGTCTCAAAAAAAAGAGTCAGAAATAAAGATACAGATATATTGCGAAGAGAGAATGGTGTACTAAAAACTGCATATGATTTTAAAATAATTTTTGAAATCTAGAATAGCATGTACACGTGAAGTGGAATTTAATGAGCACATCATATTATATTATATAGCTTATATCTGTTAGAATCTCAAGGACCGATTGATGCAACTCAATTGTGGGAGATGGAGTGTAGTAACAAATTTAAATAATCTGATGTGCCACATGCATCGACATACTAAGAGCTAGCACATGGGCACACTTTATGCTCCTGTATCACATAGCTTGGAACCCAACACAGCATGGGCCATCGGCCATATAGCACTGGACATCCTTCCTTCTCGCCTTAGAACGTCTTCCCTCCTCCTTTCGTGACGGGCCTCATGGCTTCACGCCTTCACCCCAAGCTGTTGCAGCTATGGACGGTGGCCATGCATGAAGACCACTGAACCAGCAACTGTTGCCTCCAGCCGCCATACTTGTTAACGTTTCTCTTTTGCAGTACGTCCACAAAAACCTGAAATGGACCAGATAAACGTGGTAATTCACCACATACCTGATCATGCATGATGATCAGACCCCAGTGCCTTTTTAAATCGAACACATGAAAGACCGGATGGCTTCGGTGAAGATTCAAGCAATTGAAGTTTTGTAGGCCACTTCACCAATTTTGCAGCACTGTAAAAGGACCGAAATCGTAAAATGCTAGCTTCTGGTGTCGTTTACCTGTGCGGTATCGTGTCAAATTCTTTCATCTTCAAATCATGTGTACGTAGTGAACACATTGTATTCTGGACCAATCACCTTGCAGTTCACCCGTCCTGCATCTTGGTTGTTAACTGAAGAATGTGGCAGCGATCATGCTGGCGATTTTCCAATTGTTACTGGCCCTATGGGAAAGCAAGCATGAATGATCTTACTTGACCGGCGGTTAGATGATATAATAAACGTGGTCATGCGTGTAGTATTAAACCTGGATGCAGGGTGCTGTAGGCGCGCACATGATGAGCAAATCCAAGTGAAAATTTATTATGATACAAATTAAAGGGTCAGGGATTCAAGTGAGCCAGTGCGATGGGTACCCACAGGCCGCTGAAATGAGCCCCGTAGGAAAATTTCCTGCATTCATTGTCCCGTACTACCTCTGTTCTGAAATGTAATTTTGTTCAGATTTATAGTGTTTTCGATGAATCTAGACAAGTATCTATCCATACACATTGAAGATGCAGCGAATCTGATTCGTAGATAGTAATACTGCAGTTTTGGAAGGGATGAAGTATATTATGATGCGCGGATGTGTTACGTTTGTGCCTCTACTCTTGTAAGCTTCGGTATGTTCTTCTCAGTACGTAGTCCAACGCATTATACACTGGAGACTGTTTGATACTGTATACAGAACAAATCGGCCGATAACAACGACGGTCAGTAGCCCACTACGCATTATACACTGGAGACTACTCGATACTATATACAGAACAAATCGGCCCATAGAAACGATTGCTCCAACCCTAATCCATTCATGAAAGGATGACGGGCACATAATAAACCACATGCAAATGATCATATGAGCAATAACTCAATGTGCCGACAGCCAGGATCATGTCACGCCCGCATCAAGTGATTGTGCATTACGCTTTACCAATGAGGCATGCAAAAGCCAACTCGATCAATTAAATATCTAATAACAATGCAAACTAGCCACGACAAAAGACTGACTTATGAGGACATCACTCTTTTTGATAAACACAACACAAATCCTCCAATTATTATTGATGTCTCAACCACAAGAGCTTGTGCACTACTCTTAACTATGAGGTGAGTTTGTTGCTAGATATATGTTTACCCTCCTTTGAGAATAGATTGTTACTTAATGGTTTTATCATGATTAGGTATATTAGAGAGGAATATGGAGAAGCACTTAGAGGTGCCAAAGAACTGAAAGAGACATTCTAGTCTTCCTCGGATTCAAAGAGCAATACACACTAAAATGGAAGCTTAGGTTCTGTAGGGACTTTGTTTTGGACGTTCTGCATATGGATGGAATGCTAAGAAGATAAGTTTTCCAATGGCATCAGCTTCGCCTCTAAATTCAATGGAAGTCATCGAAAATTATCAAAACAAGTTGACGTACAGAAACTGTCGTAATGTTGCAACACTATCTTTTAACATTTGGATCGTGTATCTTTTCTATGACCATTAGTAATAGGGTTGCCCATAAGGACGCTCTAAACACTATAATCAGTAGTCGTCATTAGGTTGGGGTTTTGCTTAGATTAATATTCTATTTTCATTTTCGCCATCGTATGGTTTATGAGACTACAACTCTGAGTTCTTAATCAAGATTTCACATCTATATTGCATTCTTCCTTCTTGTTGCTTGTATATTTTTATTCACAAACAAAGGTTAGCCTTCTTGACGAGTTTGATAACATAGGAGAAATCGTGTTGCGATTAAGAGGTTTGAATCGTACTGATTTAAGATTAGATTGATTGTGTGTCGCATATTTACTAAATCGAGCATTACTATGACCTGGTTAGGAACCCAGACAGATCGCACATCACATGACAATCTAACATGCAACAACACCTAAACTTCAAGACGCTTGTTATGTCCCACATAATATCACCGTCAGAAGTCATAAGCACTAGGTATCAATGTTAACCACATCATATCATAGTCATAAGTCATAATCACTAGGTATCAATGTTAAACACCTCATCCTCAATTGCTCCATGATCACTGGAGGTCATTCCATTGCCCAATTCTGTCTGCTTGCCACTGGACGTTTTGGATTTTCCTTTTGTCCTGTCCTTTGCCAGCAGATGTCCTTTGGCAGTAGAATCATCAACTGCACCAGGAAGAAAACCAAGAACATTGTCCTGTGAATGTGAGAGAAGTATATTGTAGCTGATACGATAAGTAATTGAAACATAAAAAACTCTTTAAGAATGTTCATCCCTTGCTGCAACTGCATATACATTATTTTTCTCTGAGGAAAAACCTCCTATACTTCAATGCAGTGTAAAGCTGTAATCTGTGACTATTATGGCTCACCATGGTTTCCAAATAAATAGTTACATTGACCATTGAAAGCAATCAACTCTTTTTCATCATGATGGCAAACAACCACTACTACAAGAGCCCTTTTAATATAGACCAAGTACCATTGATTCACTTCCTAAGAGGTAAGACACAAATTCGATCTCAGTCGTTGATTCAGACACAAATTAGAATGCAAATGTATGATCCACAATCATTTCGTCTATTTTAAAATGTGCCTACTAAAAATACTAGTGGCGTGCCGCCAATGTTAATATGACCCGCTATTGTTGTGTCCGTTCACTAACATCGGCCGTTACTGATGTTTGGTCTTCAGTGTCGGGCCTACTGTCATAATCCTTGCCGGCCACTGGTACGTCATTTGTGATGGCAAGCTTGTGCTGATATCAGCATGGACGCTCTTAGCTGTGGGCCAGGCTACGTCCGTCACTACAATGAAAACCACGGATGCCACTAAAATGTTGTTTAGTTGTAATGAACTTAGTTTTCTAAAGGAAACCTCCCTCAATTATTTCATTTACAAAAAACCGGGTACTCAGACTCCCTCAACTTTTAAAACTATTCGTTTTTCCTCCTCGGGTGGTTTATACAGCAGTTTTCGCTGATGTGGCAGCTGACGAGGCAATTTTCGCTGACGCGTGCAACCTACGTGGTGATTTTCGCTGACGTGGCCGCTAACGTGGCAGTCCACATGGCAGTTGGGCGGTCCACGTGTCCTGTTTAAAATTAGAAAAAAAATATTTAACATCTCAAAAAAAATATGAAACTTTGCATATTTATAAATCATTTCGCAAAGAGTAACATTTGTTTTAAGACTAGTTTAAAATTTGGAGTACATTTTATTTTAAAATTTTAAAAATACAAATAAACATTTCGAAGTAAAAATATCTACACCTTCTAATTTTTTTGATAAAATTTTACAAATTTTCATAAACTCAAATTATTGTTTGAAAGTATTTAGAAATACATGAATCAAACAAACTGAAACTTGAGCTCAAATTAAAGAAATTGAAATTTGAGCTCAAAAGAAACAAATATTTTAGCTCAAATTTGAAATTTGAATTCAAGTTCAAAAAAATGGGCACTAAAAGTTTCCAAAGAAAATGTATATGAAATATAACGTACTTAGAAAGACATGAATTTATAGAAATTTTGTGAAATTTTATCAAAAGATTAAAAGGTCTAGATAAATTTTGCTTCTAAATGGTTATTTTTATTTCTGAAATTTTCAACATAAAATGTGTTCCGATTTTGAAGTTGGGCCTAAAATAAAAAATATTCCTTGTAAAATGATTTAAGTCTATATAAAGTTTCATAAGTTTTTGAGCTAGTTAATCAATTATTTTTGAATTTTAAACAAAGCAAGAACACGTCGGCTGCCCTGCCAAGCAGCCAAGCTAGCGAAAATCGGTGCATGGGTTGCACACGTCACCGAAAACCGCCACGTCGGCGAAAACCACCATGTCAGCTGCTACTCAGCGAAAACCGCTATCTAAACCACCCGAGCAGGAAAAACGAACGGTTTTGAAAGTTAAAAGAGTCTGAGTACTCGGTTTTGTAATTGAGGGAGGAAAAGTGAGCACTCGTGATAATTAAGGGAGCCAAATAAGACTTTTCCTTTTCTAAATATAAGGCCAATTTTAAAATAGATCCAAATGAATATGGACCGTTCATTCACACTGATCTCGAGGCTTAAATTGTTTTTTTATCTCCTAGGAGGTAATTTTTTTAATAATTATTAATTGCTGAAAATTTTAATTTGAAAAGTTATTAGTGAGTTTTGGCAGGTGGCAATAATCAGGGACATGTTTTCTTATATAAATTAATGGTTGAGATCAAATTTATGTCCTTACCTCCTGAGAGGTGAAACAAAATCACTTGATCTATTTCAAAAGACTCAAATATAATGGCCTGCTAACAGCTTTGCCTATCGATGCAAAATAAAATATTTGCGTATCAAATCAGACGACAAAACCTAAGTCTAATGACTACATATACACCTGTTGTAGAGAACAAGAAACAACTGAAACAAGATAAATGAACAGCTTTTACCTTCCATAGGGCACGAGGAAGGATGGGGGACCAGAATGACTACTAGCAGTACTGCTGTCTTGGTTCTCATCCGGATAATCTGGAATAGGAATTGCAGGCAAGTAGACAATTTCATCCGCTGAATCCTCCAAATCACTGAATATTTCATTCTTCTCGCATGTTTCAATATCAACTTCAGTATCCTCATCAAAGAGTAAGTCCTCAGCCTACATGCAGGATTTAGAGAGTGAGAACCATTCATGCACATATCATAGGAATAACAGTACAGTAAATAAAAAGAGCAAGTAAAGAACTTCATTCACATTTTGTTCGTTTCCATTCAGGTCAAACTCATCCTCTTGTTCAACATATTCTTCATTTTCTTCTATTTCCACAAAATTACGAAAAAATGCAGCCAAGTTCTGTTCACGGTCCTCGGCCCAAATGTGCACAATGCCTGTTACAGATAATGCCGCGATTGTAGGTGCAGCAGGATGCCAAGCAAGATCCACAAGTGCTTCTTTGGGCCTTGAAGGATACTTGCAATGCGCCCTGCTTGGTCCCATATCTGCAATATGTATTTTCCATCGTTTGCAGAACCGCCGACAATCCAATCTCCGGTACCACTGAAACATGTCGTCTTCCACTTCATCATTCTGAAGGCGTCTGAAACTTGACAAGAAAGAACAAGGCAGCTCGTGCCAATTGCCTTCAGCTTATCGTATTGGCTCTCATAGTCACCACACTTGTTGCCTCTGTTTCTGATCTCCTCTCTGGAACCTTTAACAGGAAGAAGGTTCTTGTAGACTCTAATGACCCCATCATTAGAATTTGTCAGGAGGTACTGGCCATCCCTACTAAATAAAATATCCTTAACTATGGCCCCAGACGGTGTGAGAATTACTGCAGATACCTGGATGCTTTTTGAATCTATAATCAAAATCTCTGCCTTGGAGTTTCCCACATATATCAGATCCCCATGCTTATCGAACGTTACGGCTGTTGATGTAACAGGCTGGGAGCTGTCAGGTCCAAGGGGATTACCATTCTCAGATGTGGAAGCAGGGATGATTGTGGTAATTCCTGTGTTGATATCAACGAGGAGAGGTGCAGAAGACAGTGGATGCACCATACAAATTGTTGGGCTAGGAGAACCAGGATGAAGACGAGCGCTCAGTGCTATCTGCTCAAGAGTGAGACGAGCAATCACTTCCCCAGTTGAAACATTCCAGTGTCAATGACTTGTCAGTAGCAGAGGCCAGTAGACGGTGGCCATACTTGGACCAGGAGACGCACATTATAGATGTAGTGCAGTCCTTATCACGAAATTCTTTTGCAACACCCTTTGTCTCGAAGTCCCAAATAACACAGCTGCCGTCTGAGCACCCAGCTGAAAATATGCAAAAGACATTATCATCATCAACTCATTTTGAGGGAAGAAAAATATCAATCACATTTAAAGGAGACGAAAAATTGAAATACCAGTTAACAGTTTACTTATTTACTTTATCAATAATGTTTGGCATCCATGGGTCTCACTGATATTTTACAACCATGCAGCACTAAGCTCGTATATATGAAACTAATGATCATAAAGTAAATAAGTTTTGTATCTAGAATAGTGCACAAAAACTCCATATTAATACAACCATATTCACCCATTTTTGAGAATTGGAGTAAACAGAAAATAATGAAGTGTGCATTCCTAATCGGTGATTGTAGTAATATAATCTATAATACAACCCCATCCATGACACTTTTGTTTTGATAAAATACTGCGTTCAGCATCGATGAAAGTATATTGTTCCATTTTCATACACATCCGACAATTGAGGCTAATTGCATCATATTCAAACTTTATCAAATCGGAACTAGAGGTTAACCAAATCAGTGGGGGCCATATTATAAATGCTTACACTAGTACGGGTAAGCAAATTGGAAATAAAGAAACATGTTTCATGGATAGAGAGAAAAAAGCAGTACATTTTTAGTAGCACATTTAAAAAGCACCGGCTGGAATCCCTGTATTCTAAGGCAGACAAACCTAAGGCACTGCTAGTAAAATTTACTAACTGGCAAAGGAGCAATGATACGAAGTACACACAATAACTGCTTTGCCAAATTACAAGATATATATAATCGATTCTCACTGACAAAAATAAACTTTACAGATATTATCATATTAAAAATCACCAATATACCGCAACACAAGAATCCAGTTTGTCTAGTAAAATATGCTGAATGTATCTGTAGATCTTACCAGCAAGAAGAGTTCCTCTGCGATTAAACGAGATACAATTCATATTACCATGCTCCAGAAAGTCTTCGATTGTCTCAGGCAATCCCCCCTCGTGTTAATCTACAACTGGTGACATAGAAGGTTTTAATATCCTTAGATAAACATATTAGTCCTCAGGACAGAATATTAACAAGCAAGTAGTTGCAGGCTTGAGGGAGTCAATATTTAGTCTAGATCAATGTTAACATTATAGATGGAACTGCAGAAACCATGCCACGGCTATTTAATGCAAACCACTAAACCACTCGATTTACCAATCAAAATTCAAAATCAAATTTGAAAAAAATTCATCAAAATGCAACAGTAATGGAACATCAGCGGTTTACCGAATGATTTTTTTCAGTTTAGTGAAAATAACTGTAAATCCCAATATTTCATTTTTTAAAAATTCAAAAAATAGTTTTTGAAAATCGGTGAACTGCAGGAACCGTGCTACTAGAGTAGTTTGACCAAAAACAGAAAAAAAAATCACACGGTTTTGAATCGTTTGGTGAACCTTGGTCTAGACTGAATGAGCCAGATCAGCGTAAAACACAATCATTATGTACCTGGGTCAACCAGACTGAGGTACTCAGTTTGACACTTGAAAAACAAGAGGTACAATGGTGTACACCACTTTGGTACATGGTGCATAACCCTAACTATAATCTGGTTTGATGAGATTTATATGGATAAAGAAATGAAAAAACAGGAGGAAATACGAGATATACTATTGTGTCTGCTATTCTGCTTGACAACACCATTCACCAGAATGCACTAGACCCAGTCAGCCCATTTATACAACCGAATCCCATGTGTTACAGATTCGAACACAACGCTGCAACACCCCTCACCCAAACCTTGTACTCCATAATCCACACGGTAACCGGGATTATGGACATTGCCCTCCCAGCCATTATCATCTACCCTCCCTCCCCTCAGGTTACCACCACCACTGGCGATTGCCCTCCCACGCTGATATTGTTGTCAGAACCTGTTTATGTTGAAGTGAACAGGACACAGCTGCCACCACCGCAAAGCTTTTTCTATGTGGATGGATCGTGATCAACCCAAAACCAAAACATCTACTCAGAGCGCAACAAAGACCGCAATCATCGAGCCGTCCACTCACCCACCACTTTCATGGGACCAAGCCCACCTTTCGCCTGTCTTCCCCAACCCAATCTGAAATTCACCATAAAAAAGCTCGGCCCCAGGGGTAAGACCTTTTGGGATCTGAGATTCACCCTCAACCACAACCAAAGTTGTTTGTGCCGTTTCCGCCGCTCTACCCACCGCACATCAGCCACCACTAGGCTCGCCCACAACTCGATTTTATGGAACAGGAGGAAGATAACCTTCTCACTCCAAACACTAACCTGAGCCATTGTCCACCATTGCCATCCTCGTTGAGCTCCCCATCAGTATGGACTGACCAGCGTGAAGGTGAAGGTACTTGTCCTGGATGATGTACTCAAGGCACCTGAGGGCGGCGCAGAGGCTCTCGGTCCTCCTCGATGATAGTGCAGATCTGAGATTTCTTCTTGTCTCTCCGATGATAGAAAGGAGGAAGTGGGGTAGGTTTGCGTTATAAATAAGGTGCATTTGGAAGGTAGAAACCTTTCCGTTTCCATCTCAAACCAAAAAAAATTGCTATCAAATACCTCCATCAGCGTATCATTTACGACAAGAATTTTCCTCCTATTTACTCTATTATGCCACCGGGAAAAAAATCCCCCAACTGCATACAACAATCCTCTATTTTACTTGCCCTGGTGATCCAATTTGGAGGAGAGTGGGGACTAGAAGAAGAGAGTTCCTCGTGGCACTGTGGAACTACATGCAGTCAAGGAGGAGGTGCTACTCCATGGAGTCTGCACGTTATCATGGCCAGAAGGATGAAAAGATCAGATGGTTTTAGGATATACAGTGGAAAAATGACATGGAGACCGAACATAAGATGGAGAATTTTCTCATTATACAATGTTGTCTTCAGGTATATTGAAATTGCAAATATCCTTGCTTTTATTGTTTTTTTTTCATTTATGAACTGCAGTACTTCAATTGTATTGTTGATTGGGACATATGTTTCATACAAGAGTATGCTTGCAAAATGAACTCCATCCATCCCATCATAAGCTTATTTTTAGGGGTGGTTGACTGTATTTTTCTTGTATTTGATTAATGGTTTCTATAAATTTAATCAATTTTTATAACATATAAAATTATATTTTCATAGTCAGCATGAAATATATTTCTTAGTACATATTTTTAAATTTGATCATATTTAATATAATTATTAGTCAAAGAGAGGTAGAAAACACAGTGAATTAAACAATCATAAAAAAGGCTTAAACCAAGAATACATAGTCAATTTAATCATCGTCTTCTCGTAGTGAATCCAAATCTAGACAAATAGCCAAATGGTTTTGAAATGATTGAGTCTAAGAACTGTTCCTAGAAAGAAACTAAAATATCTCTATTTCTTAGAGAATTTGTATCCATACCAAATGAAGTCCATGTAGCTGAAGCTAGTGGCTTTGTTTACATGCTACCTAGCTGTGAATAATTAAGTTGATATATCCGAGCCTACAAAATAAATACAAGTATTTCCACAAGGCATTGTGTAACCTCCTTGTAAAAGGATGAATGGTGGTCGAAGATGGCTTGTTAGAAGAAGAATCATTTTATTTTCTACTACCAAAAGTCTAGAAACAGTTAACCTCTTTTTTTTCACCAGAATCATGTTAGTCCGTCTCATGTACACTTCAATAACCAGAAATCATAAAAGTAGCTAAAAATGTACTCCACAAATAAATTTAATTTTTAAAGGAACCAACCATTAGAAACTGGTCCTTAGTTCGGTGAATTATGTACCTTGGTGAGTTTCTTAATTTTTTCCCTTTTAGTTTGGTGAATTATGTACCTTGGTGAATTTCTTAATTTTGCATGTAAGTTCTTTTTAGCAGAGTCATTGTTAACATCTCTGGGCGTGTGCAACATCCGGGACTAGGTAAAATAGCATGATGAACTCCAAGCTGTTTAGATGATATGGATGAGAGCACCCTTGAATGGTAATCGATCACAATAGCTGAGAGCTGAGACTTTATTGTGCACTTTTCCCTTTTTTTTGAAACACTAAATAAAATGTTGATTAATTTTGTTGACACTTACATCAGTGATCTTAGTGTAAGATTGTTATGGTGTCGGGGTTTTCCCACATTTTGTGAGCTGGTCACTACATCAGAAAAGCTAATAGGTATGGTCAAAGATTCCCATCCCTAAGAAGTGGCTATGCCTCATACTCCAAGGCTTCCTCGTGGATGTATGTAGCAGCTTGTTTGCTATTTGCTGGCTTGAACCTTGATGTTCATAGTCGATTTGGATTACGAGGACTAAAGGAGAGGGTCACTGGTTACCAGACCCTTTGTGTCACGTCATGGCCCAAATGAAAAGGAAAGGTCACGTATGGTCCATCACACATGAACGAACCTTATCACACCACCTCCAAAACCTAGCATTGCCTATGGCCCTATGAACGCCACTTATTACTACGGAATGGAGTCCCTCCCTTGTCAAATCCACCCGCGCCACCACTCAAGCCACAGGGGCATAATAACCCCTGCAGCGGGCCTTGATCACCACACCATCAGCGTCGAGCAAGAGAGGACACCACCACCCATTGTAAAATCTAAGATGTGCCTGTGACTGTTTTCAGGCAAAGAATGGAGGAGCACGTTGAGATCTATGTGTTCCGCCGTCTTCCGTAACCTTCCAGCTGGTTCCTTGCGCTCCGAATATCACTGTTTTTTCTTTGATAAGATCCACTCACAGTCTACGATCACGTTATAGTAGAATGCCATGGTACTGCGTGCTCGACAAGCACTGGACAAGGCAAGCTCGTAGTCGTGGTGTCTACCTATAGTTGCTCGATTCCGCTCCATCATTTTCCATGGTGAGCTGTGCAGGCACACTCTCTCAGGTCTCTCTGTATCTGGATAGCATGTTGTGCGCAGCACTAAATTTCCTGAAAGGTGCTTAGCTTGCTGTCCCCTTACCGTGCGATGCTTCATGAACTACTACACTGGTTGTAGCCGGGGATGAAGTGTAGGGGGTATGTCTTGATATTGAAACAAGGTAGGATTGATTGCTGTAACATCACCTAGGATGACTAACTCACCTGCCACATCATCGCCCGACCATCACCACCGTCTACGGGTGCATGAATTGAGAAGCTACACAAAGTAGACAGTGATAAAGCCCTGCTTCTCTACTTCATCTTCGACCCATCATCCATTCTCCTCCAAATTTCCTAGCCTATTTCTCCACTTCCTTTCCTAGCACGCCGAATCGATAAAAACCGATGTTTCTAAACGAGGTTGATTGAGGTGGCTGGAAGAGCAGCAGCGCTTGGGCGGTTGGAGGGACACTACTACAAAAATAATTTCTACCAGCGATTCTAAACCAGTTTCTATAGGCGGTTTTGGCATCTGCTGTCATTAGCAAGCTTATAGAAATGGTGTGTTTGTACACACATTTGTGCAGGTGGATTACCTAACACAACCACTTGCACAAAAAAGATTTGGTAACAAAACTATCCCCCCCCCCCCTGCAGGATCGATTTTCACCTGGTGTGCACTTCGCTCTGCTCGAGCAAGTCACACGATGAACACAGAGCGGTGGGCACGATGTATATACAAGGTTGGGTATTAGTGCAGGTGATTCTCTTAATGAAACTGTATGAATAAATTTGGAGTGGTTTTCTTAAAAAGGCAGTAATATCTTTTATATACATAACTATTTAAAAAGACCGCTTGCACAAATTTTGTTACTGCAGACGGTTGGCTCAAAAAACCACTGCACTAATCAACGTGTTTGTGCAGACAGTTTTTTATGAAGTCTGCCTGCACTAACGAGTTTATGCAAGATGTGCTCTTCCTTGGCCCACCACACTATCCGTATAGGCAGTGGATAATTGTCAACCCCATGTAATTTGAGGGGGGTGGCACAAACCATTGGAGCAGAAGCGTTGGCAAACAGGTTCACGAGGTGACCGGGACCCAGTCTCTGGATACCATGAATGAGAGAGAGAGAGAGAGAGATCAGTGAACATGTGAGTGCAGGGAGGAAGATGGGAGCCAACATACTTTCTGTATCGATCAACATGGAATTTATACATGTACAATGCCACTCAGGCTTACAATTATCTGCAGAAATATTCTCCCTAAGAGTCGGCCACGATCTCATCTTATGGCCTGAGGATGCGGTCAGGTAGTGGCCTGGTGGGTGATCGTTGTGGTTGTTACCTGAACTGGTCTCTCGATGACAGTTTCGGCCCCAGCCAATTTATGTGAGCTCTCCAAGTCGATCTGCTCTGCCAGTACATTAGAAATGAGGAGGTACGTACTGACAAAAAGCACATACTCCCACTGTCTTTTAATTGTTGTCACCGTTAACATCTAACTTCAACTTTGACTTTTCGTCTTATTCAATAAAATTGATAAATATCATATATTTGATTATAATTTAGTTTATTATTCAAAGTATTTTAATCACAATTTATAATTTTATATATTTGAATTTATTTTTTGAATAAAAAAATGGTCAAAATTGAGATTAAAAGTTAATAGCGATAATAATTAAAGAACGGAGGAAGTATTTCCCATCAGACAGGGGTCAAATAAAAATGCAACTGCACAAATACTACAAGTTATACTAATATAATAAGCTCACGTTTAGCAATATCTCACTATGAAACTTATTCTGTCGCATTTTTTTACATGATGGAAGCAAGGTTCCCTGCCTTTATCTCCGTGAAGACTACAGCCACTTATTATTACAATCGCAGCAGAACACCCGTATCCTAAAATCACATTAAGAAACTCTAAGGAATACAAATGTACATTATATTGTACATACAAACTTCCACACATTAAGCATATATACATGTATACACCTACTCTATCACACTCCTAATAAATATGGCACAAATACACACATAAAGATTCCGTACGAAGTTTTAGGCTATTATTTCAAACAAGATCTCATCCAAGACAATTTTCAGTCTAGCCATGGGATTGTCACTTCAACCTCGCCGTTCAGGCCACGGAGACGCTGCACATGCCTCGCGTCCGGCTCAGGCAAGAACGGCAGAGAACCCCCTAACAATCTCGTCACCGGAGTGGGAGCGCAGGTCCACCTCGACCGTCACGGGCTGCATCACCAGCGCCGCGATGATCGATCTGGCGAGCGGAACTTGGGCCATCTGCGGCCTCGCGCAGGCACCGTTGCCATCGAAAAGCACGACAGTAGTGTCAGCCGAGGCGACGCCGAATTGGGCGGCGATCCTCCCGTGGACGCAGGCGTCCGGCGGCGCCCCGTCCCAGCGGGCAAGCTTGATCCGAACGGTGCCTTCCACTGCGTTGCTCAGGACGATGTAGGTCACCTCCACGGGGCCGCAGCAAGTGTCGACTACCCGCGAGGTGGGTATATTGTATGGCACGTCCTGGCTGTAACAGTCCCACAGTGTCACACAGTTGGTTGCTTCTGCCTCCTCTTGCCAAGGTGGGTCGTCATGGAGGCGGCTGTCATGGAAATTCAGCTCGAGGGCCACACAGCCCCCCGCCGAGATGGCTCGATGCGGACTGGTGAGAACCAGTCGGCCCTGTGTTTCAGGCAAAGGATCTGTCAAGCTTGTCAAATTTCGTAATAAACAGATTTTTTCAACATCACTTGCAGTCAGATGTCATCTAAAAGCTACTTGATTCGAACCTACGAGTTTTGTTTGCAAGCGAGGCCATTTATCGTAAACCCAAATTGCACCACTGACTGCAATTGATGTTGATTTTTCCTTTTCTGAAATTTCGTATCACGTTTATTTAAAGTTCAAAAAGAAAAATGGTGTGCTATGGTTTTTTTTTGTCAGAAAGAATCACAGATATCAAGTTGCAATTTGGAAACCTACAGCGTACTGTAATGGTAAAGTCCACTAGCTAGGGAGCGTAGCTAGTCCTAGGATTGGGGCCGGCATGGTGTGGGCCTCCCGTGCTTCCGGTTTCATCACGCCACGTCTTGATGGCATGTCCTGCCCTCGTTGGACCATGCCAGCTGGCCCAATATATTTAAAATGCGGCCGAGGTACAGTAAACAATACGGTGGGCCTCTATTGGGCCATGCCAAACCAAAGCATGGCATAATTTCAGTAAAAATGCTCCACAAAAGTATGTTTTTAATATAACAAAGGCGTGCATCCACAAAAGCCTAAGCTAGGCCATGCCATGGCCCGTACTATTTTGGCCTAGCCCGGGAACCATGTGTTAGGACGCAGATATAACCGATCCTCTCTCTTTTTTTTATTCGTATTAGTAGTAGTGTGCCTAGGCCTAACAATGGGCCGAGGCCTGGTGCAAACCCAAACTCAGCCCTTTGTTTCTCTTATTTAGTCATATCATTATCTGATACAAATTTGACATGCAAACCCAACCCGGTATAACCCTTTTGAAAATAAGATCCTACTCAGTCCTAGCCCATATAGAGGATTCAGGCCGATCCAATAATAATACTACGATTTAGCTCACAGGCTATTACACTGCTCCAACTTTTCTAGAGCAAATACATAATACGATCCATGTGACCCTTGCAGCATTAAAAATGGGTACATCCGTGGACTCGGCCCTTTGTTTTTTCTAAATGGGTTGTGATCAAAATATGATCCTTTTAAGGCTCTGTTTGGTACAGCTTAGAACTTAATTAAAAAGCAGCTGAAAAATAAGTTTTTGTTTAGTTTATTCTGAGAAGCTGCTGAACTAATAAGCTATAAAATAAGTTTGCTGTTTGACACAGCTTTTGCTTATTTCTGTGAATAAGCTGAAAATAAGCTGTGCAAAATAGAGCTTAAGATATGGTCCAACCCAATCCGACTCTCCCCTTTCAACTGTCCATAATAATATTTAGAGCCTCTTTGGTAAGGCTCCCAGTCCTGATTCTCAGACAGAATCAGACAAGTAAAACTCTGCTAAACACTGTTTAGATAAGTGATTCGAGTCTGATTCTGTGAATTGATTCTTTGAAATAAATTAAGAAGCTAGGAGTTGAAAAAAATAGCTTCTCTTGATTCTGTGAAGTGATTCTCTATACTAGAGAATCGAAAAAAATCATTTTCAACCATAGAATCACTTCATAAAAGAATCAGGAGCTGTGAGCTCTGCTCAAAGGACCCTTAGACCCTCTTTGTTTCAGCTTCTCAGCTAGCTTTTCCAGTTGGAAAAGCTGAAACCCAAAAGATGAAACAAACAAGGTTTTAAAAAGTTTGAATTTTGAAAAGCTAAAAAGCAAGCTTCTGATGAAATGAACTAAAAGCTAAAAAGAACATTATATGCTGCTTTTCTGGCTTCTGATGTGCAAAAAAGCTAAAAATATATTACAAAAGCAAACATTTAAATTTCATCAGCCAGCTTTTTAAACTAACCACCAACCAGCTTTTCTAAAAGCTCAAAAGCAAAAGCCCAAACAAACATGCCTTAGTCTAAGGAGCCCTTTCGGTCTTTCAATTTGTCCGACCTATTTTCAGCCCTAAGTGTGCCTTTGCCGTACCGGTGCAAAGTGTTAGAAACTGAACTGCGTGCTATCGACAACTATATAAGAAGTAACTTTTTATTTATAAAAAAAAGAATTAATTTGATATATGTCATTACAATTTTGCAAACTTTGAAATATATCATTTGGGCCTATATGCTATTCACTTACAGGGCCCCCTCTGTCATTGACACATCGATGATATATTTTAAAGTTTGCAAAATTGTAATGGTATGTATCAAATTAGGAAGAAAAAAAAAAAGTGGGCTTAGCAACATGGACGTAAGGAACCCAGGGCGGGAAAAGGAACTCAAACCTGAGCATCAGCACATGGGTTGGAGCCGTGAGTATCACCGCTGTGGTTATACACATCTGCCCCTGTTTGCCGTCGAAAACGCTCACGGTTCCGCACGGAGGCCACCGACAATCTTTACTGCACAGACCGCGCACGGAGATCAGCTCCAGCAGCTTGCACCCGCAGTACTCGGCTTCTGCTGGCCGCCGCGCCCCTGAAGCCGTTTGGATGGCAGGAACCATCTCTCCATTCGCCCTTCGGCAAATTAGGATGCAAGGCAATTTTCAGGCACCAAGTTACTTTAAAACGCTACTTGATCCATCGCAATCAATTGTTGTTTCAACGCTACTATACTGTGTACATGACTTGTACTCCCTCCGCCTTCTTTTACTTGTCGTCCTGCTGTTCACATCAATTGGGAAACAGTAGCCGTGTTTAGTCAATCTCATCAATTTGTCTTGGAATCAGATCGAGAAATACGTAGTTGTACCATCTCGCAACTGTCATCTTCATTATGGGCGTGACTGATGAGTCTGGTCGGGTGACCCTGCACGCTAACCAGACCGAAGAGCGAAGCTCGAATCAACCTGCCAGATGCTTACGTGCTTTTTTATCCAACCGGATAGGCTCCTGTGGGGTACGGCAACTAAACAGAGGCTACATGAACACGGGCAGCTAGGATGGCTCATGTGAAGGTGTGAAGCCAACCAATCACACCTTACAGGTACCAAGATTTCCATGAGATGTCAAGGCTAAAAAAAATTATACAAGTCTAATATATGCAGTTATTTCAGGCAACAACTTCAAGATGCCGATTCATACATAGGATAAATTCAACTTACTATTGTTCATTTGACACGTCTGTTGGAACATCATTATCGATGCATTGTTACTGATAGCGCTATTGGCACAACTACCAACTAACCCCTTTAACTTCTTAAAAACCACTCACATGAAGAATCCGTCATGATATTTAGGTCTCGGTTAGAATGTAGAAATTTTTTTGGTTTTCAGTATTTTTCAAAATTAAATAGACCTTTGTGAAATTCATGCATTTCAAAACAGGTCTTAGCCCTTTTTGAATGTATGATTTCAAAAAAAAAAACATAGGAGTTTGTCAGGATTTCACAGGAAGAATAAGGATTTGTCCCAAATCCAGAGAGGACCTTATTGGAAAAGTACCGCACTCCTGCCAAGCATCTCTTGCGAAGCGCGGCTGCCACCCTTGCCTTTGCTCGATCGCCACCGCCTCATCCAGATCACCCTGCCCGTGCTCGCCGCCGGCCGCAACAGTGACAGACCCGCCGGTCTTGCCAGTACTGCCTCATGCAGGAGGACGGGTGTGCCGTCGCCGGGCGGTGGTTACGTGGCCGAGCTTGAGCACGGCAGGAGATTTTTATCACCTCCATGGAAGCAGCAGCGTCGGTGAAGAGACGACGGGCTGCATAGCTAGGGCCGTTGGAGCGTCGGAAGTCGTGCGAGCTAGGCGAATGCAGAAAACTCTGCCGTCGCCGGTCTCTCTCCCATCTCCACATGGTTGGACTAATTTCTTCGATAGCTACGGGTGACGAATGGCGACGTGTAACTATTATATAGAGTACATTTAAAGGGTAGAAACCATACATATAAGTCGGCCGGAGACTCCCTATGTGCCCGAGAGCGGCTGAGCCGCCTCTAGCGTGCGGCATATGATCAGCTTCCAAATAAGTCTAAGGGTGCAGTTACACCCTTCGTTCTTAAATTGATATCGTTATTGACTTCAAAGCTCAACTTTGATTATTCGTTTTATTCAAAAATTTATGATAAATTTCATATATTTTATTATAATTTGCTTTATCATCAAATGTATTTAAAATATATTTTAAAATTTTACATATTTAAATTAATTTTTTAAATAAGACAAATAATCAAAGTTAAGATTTGAAGTGAACAGCGATATTATTTTAAGAACGGAGATAGTATGTTAGTATTTTGTTCGTTTTTCAGGCTCGGTAACAAAGCAGATGTCGCAATCAGTGATTGGACCTTCGTTTTTTACTGTTTGGCACCTCAACTTCTCGAAATGACTACGAAATAGGAGTACTCTATTTTTCAGTATAATATGTATTGTGATATACTCCTGGTATAAAAAAATAGGACTTTTTGACGTGATTTCAGATACCAAACAATGATTATTTAGGATGTATACTTCAAATAAAACTACTGATATTTTTTTTTGCTTGAAGACCCACTTCAGTTCCTCCACATCCTACCGAACTGCTCCTTCTGTTCTGATTATTTATCATTTTGGATCTGAGCTTGAAATTTAAGAAGAGGTGGAAAATGTGGTATGTGCTTATAAATTGTAATTGGAAGTGAGAATGACTTGTATGAGATGGAGGAAATACTTATAAATACCTCATTTTTTTTAAAAATATGGACGTGAACCCTATGCCCTTGCATGTGCTCACAGGCCAAAATTAAAAACTTGATCTAACCATTCGCTGGCCAGAAGTAATGCTCAATAGCAAAATTTTCCAACGTTACCAGCATTATAGTACCTTATATGAGGCGGAATACATAATTGAAGGTGACAATTGTCAGGTAGCCTCAACATAAATATGGCAAATTCTTTTCCAACTCTACAGTATTTTACAGTATACGAATCCATTCGAACTAAAGTATTCTTTAGAATTAATGCAAAGGACGTCATCCCGCACCAAATGTAAAATTTCAAATTGGTTTTAGTAGCAAATCAATCATTCTAGTAGTAAAAATTAATTATTTTCAATAGTAAAGCCAATTGTTTGAAAAAATTTTATGGATGCATGCGTGGAGGCGATGAAATAGATGGGGAGGGTGATCCGCTGAATACAAACAAGGATATACAAAATAATTTGAAGGAAAAATACATGGAAACATGAACATATCTCACACATACAATCACATGGATTCAAACTTATAGACTTTTACATGGAGTATCTCACATATACAAACTCATGGCAGGCATATACATCACTCACAAATGTCGGCTGTCGGCTATGATACATAGAGTCACAAGATCCAGACAAGCAAATACCAAGCTACACGCCTAGAGATCTCACGTATCTTCACAACTATGATGCATTCTTACACATATATGCAGCATGTAACTCAAAGAAATTTATTTGATCACACATATATCAGATAGCTAGTAGCACCCTGATCGAAGTAACGAGGCGCACGTCTACATGTCCGTCTTCCACAGGATCCGAAGGCTCCGTATATCGAGATTGGCGGGCGGATCACACAGTTACACAGTCTGCCGCACCAGTACCCCTTAAGTTTACCACTGGCTTGTTCTCCACTACAGGGCACGGTGAAGCTCCCATTCTGTTCCAAGAGCTCCGGTTGAAGGGCAGCATCAATGCTGATGTGCTTGAATACTTCGTTGGAATAATCTGTCGAAACGTGGCTCCCCTCTATCACCAGTGTCTCGCTAAGCGGCATGGCAAAGACAGAGCGCGACAGCGGGACGAGGTTGCCGGTGGTGATCGCCACCCTCTCCTCCGAGGCACGGCTGAAGAGCACGCTCCCGTGGTTGAACCCTCGGATGCTCGCGGTAATGGCGCCATGGACGAGGATGGCATCTGCGGTGGCGCCGAAGCCTTCCCAGAAAAAGTTAAGTTTGATCTGCAGGGATACCTCCACTGCGTCACTCAGAACCGCGTAAATTACCTCTATGGAGCCTTGGCGTGTGCTGATGGTCCGGGTCAGGGGCTTGTCATAGTTAGCTTCTTCTGGGTCACGGTAGCAATCCCAGAGCAGCGTCACCCCGTCACCATCGCTGGAACCGTGTTCACCTGTCCTGGGAATGCCGTTGTCGTAGTCTGCCGTGGACGTGCCAGCTTCGATGGTTTCCTCTGCAACAGTGGTAACTTCAATGCCGACGCTCCCTTCTGTAGAGATGGCTTTGTATGGTCCAGTCAGCACCAGATCGTTACCCTGTCTCTTGTGCTGCGCCTACGTATGAACAAGTATCAACAGCATTAGCTCCATACTGCAGTTATACCGAAGAAGAATAAATAAACAGGAACATAGTATACCAGAAGCATATATCAACAAGAAGATCGAATATATATACCCGAAAGTCCCGGACGGAAGAAGACTTCGGTGCGGTTCCCTTCTTTTTCCTCTGGTAGATGATCTGCCCGCGGATCCCATCGAAGACCTCGATTTCACCGGCGAGATCGAAGCCGCAACATACGGCAAAAATTTCTAGCAGCTCGAGCCCATGTTGCCTCGTTGAGTCTCGCGACTGATCCGTAGTTGGTACATGCCGCGAACTCTCCGTGTTAGATCGGACAACCCGCTGGCGGTGGCGGTCCCTAGCGTCATAGTCCGGCTGCCTCCGGCCGTCTGGAGCCGTCGACGCCTGGATCGTGGCTCTCCCGGGTGACTGAGCTCCCTGCTGATAGGGTATTTTATGAAGCAGCAGTTTAAATATTTTGAGAGCCTCAGCTACATTATTGACACCAGCTTTCGTAACCAGATCCCGTGGCCACCAGTAGGTCATGGGGTATTTCTTCGACCAGAGCAAGGCCTCCAAAATTAATCCCCAGTTCCATATGTAGCCTACCTCCTGGCAGTCGAGTGTTGCTTCCCCTTCCCAACCATTGGACACCCTGTCAAGGTGTGGCTTCATCCTTGTGGCCTCGCAGAACATGACACACAGGCACGCCAAGGCCTTTCTCGTTTCAGGATCGGCTCTCTGCTGCCGATAGGCTGACAGGCGACGCACGGCGTCAATCGCAGACTTCTTGCCGAGCGATAGTTGTATTAATCTAATTTCGAGAGTCGAACATTTTTCACTGTCATCATCTATATGTTGTATCTCCGTTTAGTCAGTTCAGCGAGCAGATCGAGTAGCGGGGTTGTCTAAGATCTTTATCTTAGGTGGCCGGTTCGACCGGTATTGAGGAAGAAGACCCCGTCATCCCTCTCTTTAGTCGGTGGAGTCCGCCCTCGGGCGGCGATGGTTGGGGAAGAGCAGAGGGTCTTCGGTCGGCCTCGGTTGAGGTCAAAGTCGAGGGTGTGGCGGCGGTGATGAAAAATCCCGTCGCTGGCAGCGCACCCTCAAAGATCGGGCTTATAGTTTAGATGTGGGGTGGGGTTCGGTCGACGGCCAATCTCGTGTGTTGTGCCCCGGCTCCCCCACCTTTCCTTTTATATTGCGCTGTGCCACGGGGACCCACCAGCCATAGATTGGCTGGGCGCCCCCGATCAAAACGCGAGGTCAAGGCTAGTTGGCCGTTGGGCCAAATAACAGGAGATCAATCTTCTAACATTCTCTCCCTTGATCTCAACTTATACTTTAACTTTAATTACTTTTGACTTTACTCATTCCATCACAGATTAGTGCATAGAACATGTCTCAACGTCACGGTCAATCGCCGATAGATTCAACAGCTACAATACTATCTCTTTGTTCTGAAATAGTTAGTTTAATCTTTTGGGCCATCTTTTAGTTCAAGAATTATAGGTTTTTCCTTAAACTCATGTCGGCTACATGTTCTCTGAACATGTTGAGTGGTAAGCCTTTTGTAAACAAATCTGTTAACATCTTTGCGGTACTTATATGCTCTAGACTTATGATTTGATCTCGAACTTTATCTTTCACAACATAGTACTTTATGTCAATGTGTTTGGCAGCACCACTTAACTTATTGTTGTGTGCATATGTTACTGCGGATTCATTATCACAGTACAACTTAAGTGGACTATAGATGTCGTCAACCACTTTTAAACCGGGTATAAACTTTTTAAGCCAGTTCACCTGCCTCGTAGCCTCATAATATGCTACAAACTCGGCATACATTGTAGACGATGTAGTGACGGTTTGCTTTGAGCTTTTCCACGAAATAGCTCCTCCAGCGAGAGTAAACACATATCCGAATGTCGACTTTCTATCATCTCCCGCATAATCAGAATCTGTATACCCCACTATATAGAGTGGATCTGATCTTCTGTATGTCATCGTGAGGCCTTTTGATCCTTGCAAATAACGCAAGACTTTCTTTACCAATTTCTAATGTTCTATTCTAGGATTGCTCTGGAATCTGTCAAGTAACCCGGTAACAAATGCCAAGTCATGGCATGTATACACTTGAGCATACTGTGAGATTCCGACAGCTGAAGCTTATAGAACCGATTTCATTTGATCGATCTCATACTGGTTCCTAGGGCATTGAAAATTCCCATATCTGTTGCCTTTGACTATAGGTACAGGTGAAGGACTACATTTATGCATACCAAATTTCTTTAAGACTTTCTTTACATATGCCTTTTGTGACAGTCCCAATACCCATTTGTTTCTATCTCGATGAATTTCGATTCCTAGAACGAATGAAGCTTCACTAAAATCTTTCATATCAAAGTTTGAGGACAAAATCTTCTTTGTCTTCAGTAGTAGACTGACATCACTACTAGCAAGTAAGGTATCATCCATATACAGAATTATGAAGATAAATTTTTTATCTTTAAACTTTGAGTAAACACAGTTGTCCTCTATATTCTCTTTAAACCCAAATTTTCTTATTGTACTATCAAACTTCAAGTACCACAGTCTTGAAGCTTGTTTTAATCCATAAATCGATTTCTTTAGGCGGCATCCCATTCTCTCATTTCCTTTCACGACAAAACCTTTCGGTTGTGCCGTGTAAACATTTTTCTTCAAATTCCCATTGAGGAATGCCGTCTTTACATCCATCTGATATAACTCTAAATCATAATGAGTCACTAGAGCTATTATGATTCTGAAGGAATCTTTACATGAGATTGGAGAAAATGTCTCATTGTAATCAATTCCTTCTCTTTGCGTAAAGCCTTTTGCCACAAGTCGCGTTTTAAATCTTTCTATATTCCATTGGGAGTCGAGTTTTGTCTTATAGACCTAATTACAGCCTACTGTTTTGGCTCTTTTAGAAATTATTTCTAAGTCTCAGACTTTATTAACCTTCATGGACTTCATTTCTTCTTCCATGGCCTCAACCCATTTTGAAGAGTTTTCGCTTCTCATGGCTTCTTCAAATGAGGTGAGATCATTCTCTATTTGAAATTCCTCTGTTTGATAAAATTCATAGTCATCAGGAATAGCTGATCTTCTTACTCTTTGAGACCTCCTCGGGACCTCTTCATTTTGTACATTTTCTGTTTGAGGCTGTTCTTGCTCTCCCTCACCTGTGGCAATAGGTTCTATAGGATCTTGAAGAACAGGTTTCTCATTCATATTCATTGTTGTCACAGGAGGAACAATAACAGTTGCTAGCACCACAGTGTCCTGCACTGTCGGTGTAGCGACAGCCGGTAGTGAGAAGAATAGCTCTTGAATCATTAGAGTAGGTGCGTACGCCCGCTTCTCTTCGAGATCAATCTCTCGAACTACCATGCTCCTCCTCATCATCTCATTCTCTAAGAAGACAGCATGTCTCGTTTTTATAAACTTTTTATATCTGTCTGGACAGTAAAAATGAAAACCTTTTGACTTTTCAGGATAGCCAATAAAATGGCAACTTACTGTTTTGGGATCAAGCTTCCCAATGTTTGGGTTAAATACTTTAGCCTCCGGTGGGCTCCTCTACACTCGCAAGTGGTTTAATGAGAGAACTCTTTCTGTCCACAATTTATACGGTGTTTTGGGCATCAACTTACATAGTACTCTGTTGAGAATATGAATAGCGGTTTTCAACGCCTCCATCCACAAACTCAATGGCAGTGTGGAATAGCTCATCATTCTTCGCACCATATCCATTAGAGTACGGTTACGTTTTTTAGCTACTCTATTTTGCTGAGGTTCGCCCGGTGCAGAATACTGGACCACTATTCCATTCTCCTGTAAGAACCTTGCAAAAGGTCCAGGACCTTGGCCATATGGGGTATGCCGACTGTAGTACTCCCACCTAGGATCGGATTGGACTATCTTTATCTTTAAGTCGTGTTGGTTTTCAACTTCAGCCTTAAATATCTTGAATTTATCTAAGGCTTCTATTCTTTCTTTGATTAGATAAAATAGCCATATCAGGAGTAATCATCCGTGAATGTTATGAACGAGTCATAACCATCTACACTTTTCACAAGAAAGGGACCACAAATATCTGTGTGAATAATTTGTAGAACTCCTGTGCTTCTTTTTTGCATCTTTCTTAATTTTCTTTACATATTTTTCTTTGATGCATTATCTATATTGTTCTAAGTCTGAGAACTCTAGTAGAGGAAGAATATCATTCTTAACTAGTCTTTCTATTCTCCCCCTCGAAATATGGCCTAAACAATAATGCCATAATTTTGACGACGCATCTAGAGTTTTTTTTTCGTTTTCTGTTTACACTGGTAGACGAGGATTCATTTGCTTTCTCGCACGCAACGTTCCCATTATCGCATACGACATTCACATCATCACGTAGTGATAACAAATAAAGCTCATTTCGTAAGATGGCAAGACCAACACATTCTTTCTTAAACATTATTTCACACTTGCCATTTTTAAAATGACAATCATAACCATCATTGTCCAAACACGACACACTAATCAAATTTCTCTGTAGAGAGGGAATATAAAGAACATCTCTAAGTAAAAGAGTAAAGCCATCAGCTAGCTCTAATGAAAGATCGCCAACGGCTTCAACTTCAGCTTGGATCTATTTGCAATTTTAATGCATCTTTTTCTTCTTTGCGTAGTCCTCGTCGAACGGAATCTCTGTAAAGAATTAGCAACATGAATAGTTGCTCCTGAGTCAATCCACCAAGTAGATTTCGAATATTGCACATACAGGGATTCATTTATAAAGGTACTAATATTCTCACCTTTCTTTGTCATGATCATCTTTAAATAGGAGCAACAATACTTCTTGTAGTATCCTGTCTTCTTGCAGTGAAGACACTGGTCTTTGTCTACTGCAAATTTGTTCTGTTGAGGCTGATGGACAGGGGCTTTTCCCTTGTTCTTTGAGGAGTGACTGTTGAAGTTCTTTCTTTTGTTGTCTTTCTAAAACCACCATATGAAGCTTTAATTCTGTCCTCCTCTTGCACACACATAGCTATGCACTTTTTTAAGTCCCATGTCTCGAGCTGCATGTTGTAGTTGACAACGAAGGTGTCAAACTCTTTTAGCAAAGAAACAAAAATCAGATGGATAAGGAGCTCATTTTTGAGACCCAGATCCTTTGGTTTGAGCTTGAATGCCATGTTGCTCATCATTAGTATGTGCTCTCTTATGCCACCGTTACCACGAGAGTACCATTCTGTCACAAGCTGCTTAATCAGTTGTGTTGCATGTCTTTAAAGAACCAATGAACTGATTTTTTATTTTATCAAGATACTCTGTGACAGTGTCACACTCTGCAATTGAGCCTATAATGGCAAGCTCAATGGTGTTCTTTATTACAGCCATATATTTTTTGTTGGCTGTGACCCATTTTCTATGTTCAAGGTCATAGAACATCTTTAAGGGAGCATAGTCTCTCTGTCTAGTTTGCCAAGCAGCATCATCTTCATTTTCTTTTCTCACTAGCTCCTCAGCCTCAGTGGAACATGCTGTGGTGAGGACCCAGTCCACCTCCACCAAGATAAACGCTAGATCTATCTTTTTTTTCACTCTCCATAGCTATCACCTTTGAGAGTGGGTATCTCTTTGATACAACTCATCAAGTTGTATCCGCCTGAAAAACAATTCAAATAAAGTGAGAACATAACAACAAAATCATATGTATTAGTTTCAACGTTGGTCAAAATTAAGACATATAATTTGTCTATACATTAAATTTACATCACCGTTGGGCAGAAATAAAAATAATGTATAAAATTATTAATTAAAGATTATAATACTGTTATTATCAACATTGGTCAGAAAAATAACAATATCATAATTATATGAAATTTTCTCTATTTTTCAAAATTAAATTCTCCCGTTGGTTCGAATTTAATAATGAAATAAACAAATTTAAATACGCAGCAGAAAAATAAAAATTTCTCTAATTTTCAGAAGCAATTATTGGACTTTTCTATTCTGTCAAAAATTTGTTAATTTTCCTTAATTATTTCTGTTAAAATTAGCAAAATAATCAATTTAATTACTTCTGAAAAAGAAAAAAGAAAAAAATAAAAAATCTATCGAAATCGGGCCGAAATCCGCTCGCGGCCAACTGTGAACAATAGCACGCGCGCGCGGCCCAGAGCGAGTTTCGGCCCAGCCCAGTGGTGTTCTTCTTTTCGCGCGAGACAACCTGGGCCTAGGCCGAGATTTCTCAATCCCGCCTGGGCCGTATTCGGCCTGCTCCGGCGTCGTTAGGTGCCGATCGTTGGATCAAGATTCGACGGTGCCGCGCGTAATTCGGCGGTATAAAAACCCGCTCGCGTCATCGCCCGAAACCCTAGCCCTCATTTCATTCTCTCGCCCTCTCTCTCTCGCGCCGCGCACGCCGGCGTGGTGCCGCAGCACGACCATGGCGTGGCCGCAC
>BCLF01000253.1:34844-67711 GCA_001602275.1 Zoysia japonica
CCATCTATGTCAGCTAATACCAATGAGTGAATGTGGCTTTGCCCCTAGGAGCTACCTAAGATAGCAATTTAGTTGCCGTAACCTTGACTTTTGCTTTCCTTCTCTTTTACCCTTTTGTGTGTTTGGTTTATTACTACCCTTTTCCTTATATTTTTTTTCCTTCATTTACAACTTCTTTTTTTATCCTTGTGCTTTGGCTCTACCAGGTTTTATCTCTAACCTGTCCTAAATTTCTTACGACTAAAAGGCTTTATTATTGTTATTGAGTTATCGATGACATCACAAGTAGCACTAAGTAGGATACGGACCAAAACTCATGCAAATAATAAGATTGTGCTTGCACATGATCCATGACCAAAATTATGTTCAGCTAGCGCAAATAATATCAACTCATTCCTTAAGGTCTACTGCTTAATTATACAAAGCTACTACTCTCTCTAGTTTAAAATACTAACACCGTTCACTTCTAACACTACAAGAAAAATATTTTTTAGTCACCAACGTATTTAGTCACTATATGTGTAAAATTATTCACCATAACTATATTGTCACTAAAAACCATGATCGCATTTTGGTCACTAATACCTTATAACTATATGCTCATAGTAACTAATAATTGAATATGTTGGTCACTAAAACTCTATGGAAAATAGGGAACCTTGGTAACTAAATGCATTTATCAATCAATGAGCATATATCTTAGTCACTAAAAATATATATCGACAATAAAAACCAAATCTTAGACACTATTTGTCAATTTTTAGTGACCAAATTTCTTGGTCGTTAAAACTTTGTCACTAAAGATCCATTTTCTTGTAGTGTAACATCAATTGGGATCATTTGTCTTATTAAAAAATATGATAATTATAACAAATTTTGTTATAATTTACTTTATCATTAATGATATGTGAAACACAGCTAATAATTTTACACATTTAATAACTTTTGAATAAAATAAATGGTCAAAGTTTGATGTTAGAAGTCAACGGTGTCAATATTTTAAAACTGAAGGGCGTATTTGTTTGCAATCTAGTTCATTTTCTTTTTGGATCCTGGACTCTTCTTCCTCAGTGTCGCTTTCCCTCCCTTGTTGCTGTACTCAAAAGGAAGTTGCTCACCATCTAAGGGTGGTGATGAAAGCATCATTCCAAAATTTCTGGAGGTGGTAGACTGGTAATCCAGCTCGATCACATTGCTTGCAGGTGGCATAAGGGCCTGTTTGGTCCCCGCCACTGCCGCACAACGTCAGAGTTGTGGCCGCGCCACCAGTGCGGTGGACGAATCATCCGCCACACATTCGGCAAGCTGTGGCGAAGAAAATGAATTGGCTGCTGTGGTGTTCACCGAAGCTTCGGCGAATGGTGGTCTAAACGTTTGGCACCCGCCATATCTGTGGCACGGTGAGCTGCAGCGTGTGGTGGCAGCGAAGCAAACACACCCCAAAACTGGAGGATTGTTACAAGACAGGTTACATTACTGACCTCCAAAAGAATCGTATTAGTGTTGAATTATTTCACACCTCAATCATTCATACATGTCTTCAAAATAGAGACGTCTTTTTGTTTGTTGGCCATAGCGATCTTACCGCATAACCCTGATTTTTTGGACAAAATTACACATAATGGATCATTAGATGAATTATGTATAGTTTTGTCAATAAATTTGTAGAGGTGTTTGATTTAAGCGGAACTATTTGATCAATTTTAAGAAATGTAATCTATTTGCACCCGCTGACAAAGTTTTGTACTTGCCACACAATTCACTTAATAATTAAATGGATCATATAATGGTGCCAACCCTTTAAATGATTGTCCACGTGTTTGGAGTTATATTATTATAATTGACGAAATTGTGATCTTGTAGCTGTAGACACCCGCTTGGAACACAGGAATTTATCTCATTTTCCATGTTTTTTTTAAAAAATTGAACTGATTTATGAAAAATCTTGTGAAATTCCTGCGTTCCATACAGGACCTAAAAAAACACCAGCTTTAAACTGTGGACAATTTATCTTTCTCTACTAGACGAGCTAATTAATCTGTTTTAATGTTTGGGAGCTTACTGAATTCTCATTCTATAGCTCATGTGTCAAATTGGTCGTTTGGTTGAGCTGTAATCCAAGAAAATAAAAAGAAAAAGACATCAGACAAATAACTCAGCATATCATACATCACGAATCCTTAAAATATCAGGCTTTCAATGTTCAACAGTGTTATTCATTGAATCTCCCTGCTCTAAACAAATAGTACTGCCAAAGAGATGCATACAGTCAAATGATGACCGATACTTACAAATAATGAATCTATTTAATCCCTAAATCATGCACACAACCTGCTAGGTTATATCCTACCACTATCAGAAAACGATATTATCGTGACAGCCAATATATTTTGTGAAGGGGATAAACAAATCCTCATGAAAATTAGTAATTTTCGTGAGAGGGCATTTATACTGTCATGAAAATTAATTTTCATGAGGGGTCACAATGCATCCTAAAAAAATTAGAAGTACCGTGAGAGAAACCATCGACCATCATGAAAATAACGTCACGAGAATATCTCCCGCGCGGCCGCGCCAACCTAGTTTTTTTTTCCGCCCTAACGAGCGCGCCCTCCTTTTTTCGAGCCAATAATTTTTTGGTCGGTTGCGACCCTAACTGGTATGCCCAGGCTGCCATCTCCTTCCTCCAGCACCTCACCCCATCCCCTTCACCTTCCAGCACCACCCATGGATGCAGCAGCTCCCCCAGCGCCCCTATCTCCTCCCTAGCGCCCCCATCTCCTCTGGGAACTCTAGCTGCCCCCCATCCACGCAGCAGCTCGCCCATCTCATTCCTCCAGCACCTCACCCTGTCCCCTTCCCCTCCAGCAGCTCACCCCGTAGACCCCTGCATCCCCCAGCACTTCACCCCATCCCCTTCGCCCTCCTGCAGCTCATCCCCATCCCCTTCATCCTCCAACACCTCGCCCCAGCCCCTTGGTTACTCATCTCGAGGCGCTGCCCCTAGATATGACCCCAATCCACCACTATCTTTGAAGCACCAGCAAAATCCACTACCCCAAGTGTGCTCCATCAAGCTCTGCATCAAAGACTAGGTAAAGATTTCAAAGAAATAGCACACATACCAAGTTATTTACGATTTTTCTTTTGATTGTCTTTTTTCTGATTTTAGAAGCAATCTGGGCTAAAAGTTTATTATGTTGGTTATATGTTTAGTTTCTTGATTCAATATTAGATTGATATTTATTCTCAAATCAAGCTATGCCATCTCATCCATATAATGATTGATTTTTTTTGTGAGTAGCTTGCTGACCGTGCAACAAGTAATCAAGATTATTTTTTAAGTCCTTCCTCATCGACAAGTTGTGCACTGTGAGCTTTCATAAAATCATCTGTTGGACTGCAACATAGCTGCTCTGTTTCTCTGAGAATAACAGTAGGTAAGCATAAATCTAAGTTAAAAATGATTTACTATTTTTGTCTACAATTTTCACATGCAAATTGTTATAAAATTCAAGCATTACTTTGTCTTTGCATGCTTGTGTGTTGTTGCCTGCCAGCTCTTGCTTATTCTACAAAGTCTACCGATGGAGAATCGTGAGTGGATGTACACTAGTTGGTCACGTACACAGGCACCTTGTATGAATGGATTGAAAACACCAATAAATTTATAGATCGTGCATTTTCTATGCCTAATCTAGTAGAAGGTGGGACCATTAAATGTCCTTGTGCTGTCTGCCGAAATTGTGTTAGACAGAAAAGGTTTGACGTCGAGATACATTTATGTAAATTTGAGTTTAAGGCTGACTACAAAATATGGACAGCGCATGATGAGATACCGATCAATAGCCAAATGACCTGCACAGCGATGACATGCATGACGGTGCTGGTGGTGATGGCATGCATGGTGGTGCTGGTGGTGATGACATGCATGGTGGTGCTGGTGGTGATGATTTTAGTGACATGGATGAATACAATGGTGGCGGCGAGGACATGCAAGACTAATCTGGAGCAACATGTGCTCCCTTGATAGTTTTGCCTCTTTTGGTTCTAACTAAGCAATACACTAATTATTTTGGTAACAAGTATCATGAGCGGGAGCAATTTCATGGGTGTGAATATTTTGGTAGTGGACTGAACTCTCTGCTTGTGAGAACTTCTGTGTGTTCAGCTAGTATGTTATTGTCCGGTATTTGGATGGCTTGTTATGACATTATGGTATATATATAATGGATGGTACTGTTCAAAGTTGTGCAACTGAATGAGAATTGCAAATTCATTATTATTGCTGGATGTCTGTAGTTGTAAATCACTGTTAGTCAATTATGTATTTGGATTAATATCTGTTCATGTATTTATGCATATGGGAAACATAACCTGAGTTGCATTTTCCTGTGGGTCGCACTAATTTTCGTGACAGTTTGTATTGACCCGGAAATAAATTTTCGTGAGGGTGAAAATTTATTTTTGTGAGAGTGATATACCGTCACGATAATGACTATTTTCCTGTCGGTTTTAAACTGCTGGACTAAATTTCCTGTCGTGATTTCCCGTCGCAGATCACCCACGAGTCTGTTGTTCAAAACCTGGCGATATTCTATTTTTAGTGTCGACCACCGTCACGAAAATCCCCTCACAAAAATAATTCGTGACGGTTAACCTACATGAAAATTGCATTTTCCTGGCGCCTGATTCATGAGTGAATTTGTCCGACGGTTTTCGCACATGAATATGTTGCGTGACGGTTTTAGCAATTTTTATGACGGTGGCTCATCCTCACCAAATTTCTGTTTTCTGGTAGTGTACAAGGGCCATATCGGTAACTGTGAGTGCATATCATGTTACATGATCTCAGTATTTCTTCCCCCATCGCAACCCCCCCCCCCCTTCTCCCTGATTAAGAAGCCTGTTCTCCACCCACCCCACCCCCACCTATGGGTGTTAAAAGGGCTCGGCGGCCTGCGGATCCTTTCACAAATTATTTCGATCCTTACTAAATTTTAGTTCAAAAATAAATAAAATTTCGGTCTAATCCTAATTCGTTCTGACCCTCACAATTTTTAGTTTATTTTATTCGGCCCCTTTTCACACCTTGGCCCCACCCCAAAAATAGGACGTCAGATGCCCTTATAAGGGCCTAATGAATAGTGAGCAATATAACTAAGGGCTTAATGAGTTTATTATTTCCTTTTGAGTAACGAAGGCAACAAAGGTGATATGATTCATATTATAGGTACTTCTATGAGAAAGAAAAGAAAGGAAAGAACATTTAGAGTCAAATAGATTAAGATATTCTTATTAAAATTATTATACATCTTTCTTATAGCCATGAACCGGGTTCATAGCATCATGGATTAAACGTGTACAGCAGTTAATGAGACTGGAAATCATGGGTTAGACGTGGCCATATTAGGACACTCCCAATGATGCATTAATAGTAGTTTCTATCCCTCTTAACTAGCTTGCCACATCATCATTTTTCTTATGTGGCACAAAAATTAATGAAGGGATTGAAAGATGAAGAAACCATTTCTAAACAAGAAATCACCTCTTCACTAAAATCAAAGCACAAAAAAAATACAAAATATGCATTGGTAAAACTCTACTAGTTTCTCTATGACATAATTCTCTCTTATAAAATATATTAAAAAATCATTAAATTTTAATCTATATAAAAACTACTGTATAAACTATGAATTGAAGAGAATTAAGTCTAAAATACAATTTATTACTCTTAAAAACTATCGATGAAAACTTGCATTAGAAGTGCCCTTAGACGTTACCAGCTACCATGGAAATACATACAGCATCCTTGTGTGTACAGTGATGCATCAGCCACCGTGGTTCGGTCAGCAAACCTTATAAAAATCCAACTCTAGTATGGTTGGATTACTTCAATGTGAACATCAATGTGGTTCTATTGTCGGATCAATTTTGTTCATTCGTCTTATTTCAAAAAATTAATTATTGTGTAAATTTTAAGTTGTGATTCAAATAACTCTGATAAATCAAATTATAATAAAATATATGATATTTATCAAAATTTTTTGAATAAAACAAATGATTAAAATTGATGTGAGAAGTGTGACATCAATTTAGAAACAGAGCACGTATGCATCAACTACTGTGGTTAGGTCGACAAAACCTTATCACAATCGAAGTCTAGTAGCGTTCAATTACTTCAACGTGAACGTCGATTGGTGGGACCCTGACGAACACCATTTTGTAGAAAAAAAAAAATGTCCGCTCTTCTTCCAGACAACAATGTTCATGTCTCTTCTTTTATTCTCCCCATGGTTTGGCGTGGTGTGCACCAGAAAGAAAGTTCGATTATTCTCTCTTCATTCCAAGGCTCCAATGTGTTTGGTTTGATTATCGAACCAACATGTTCACATCTATATTTAAAAAAAAAATAAAGATAAAGATACAAATGTATTCGAAAGAAAGAATGGTGTACAGAGAACTACAAATGACTTTGAAATAAAATTTGAAATCTAGAACAACATTTAAACGTGAATGAGCACCCACATTGTATTCTATATATCGATTGGTATCTCATGGATCGATAGATGCAACTCCATTTTGCGAGATGCAGTGTACTAACAAATTTAATTAGTCTGATGTGCCACATCCATCAACATACTAAGACCACATACGCACACTTTATGCTCCTGTGTCACGTAACTTGGGCCTTAACACAGCATGGGCGATGGGCCACATAGCGGTCAGACTAAATGATTTTTATGGAGCCTTGTTGGCCAAGAAGCTTCACCAATGGACGGGCGAAATGCACAGCTGTAATTTCCACATCCCTGATTAACTCTTTATCAGTCATCTTTCAAATATTTTAATGATAAAGCAAATTATAAGTAATTTATAACAAAATGTATAATATTTATTATATTTTTAAACAAAATGAATGATTAAAAAATAATGTTAAAATTCAATAGCAGACAGCCACTACCCAAGCGAGGCCAAGACTAGCTAGGTCTCTATTATTGAAATAATGTAATGCTGCTGGCCCCTGACAATCGAACGATATAGAGGAAAATATTCAGTCTAATTGTGAGATCAGCGGCTTATTGGATCCCATAAGAAAGTTGTAGTTAATTGTAATCTTCTGGATCTGAGGATTTTCAAAAGTTCAGAGTTCTTACGCTCGGAAAATTTTAGTAGTAAATAATTTACCGGAGGTCACCGATAAACACGATTTCAAAAATATCAGAAAAATTCAGTACAAATTTAGAAGTTATAAATAAAATTTATTTTAAAGAATTTGAATAAAGAGCGTATTAAATATTTTAAAAGCATTTTGTGGGTAAGAAACTTTATAGAACTCTTCACAGGTAAATTTGGCAAGTTGGAACTTTTGGAGATTTCAAATCAATAATGTTGCCCATAATTGTCACGGATAACCATCAATACGGCTTTTGAAACTGGAAAGGCAAGGTATGCTATTTTTTAGTTTGATAATCACTTCAAAATGATGTTAAGATGAAGTACATCCCTCTTTGACAGAATGCTGAACTTCTATATTCACGTGCAATTATAAAAACCTAGTAATTTTAAAGCTATACATTTCAGTAGGTCATATCACTGGCAAAATGCCCGGGACACATTTTTGCCTTCCACCCGCACAAACTTAACTTCCAAGAGCAGATAGCTTCAATTGCACTAAATACAGGTCCTGGAGCGAAAAAACATAAAAGAGCAAGACAACACGTTGTTGCAGGCTCTGAACTGAAAACTGGTGAGGCGTGTTAAATACATGTATATGCAAAAGAAGTATGGCCTATCCATCTAGATTGTGAAATGACAGATCATATACCTGATGTATTGAAGATATATAAATTGACTAATTCTATTGGTAGACATAGGAGATCTCATCTGAACCATTATTGAGCATGTCACTGATGCAATCAATAGTAGGTCTTTTATCTGGATCATCGTCCGCACAGAGTTGTGCTATTTTGATGCATGTCTTGAATTGTGGGCAATCGGTCCCCAGAACATGATACCCCTGCAGGATTCCAATTCACCATCAGAAGCCAGTACTCCCTCCGGTTCACAAAGAAAGTGGTTTAGGACATTTTCGTCAAACAATGGAATTATAAATTGCAAATAAGTTTTAACTTATTAAGTTTGGAAATATGAAAATCGTATGATTAGATTTGTCTTAAAAAGTATTTTTCATAAAAGTATAAATACATTACTGTTTAATAAATATTTTTATAGATAATAAAAGTCAAAGTTATGTTTTGGAGACCTTGTCATTGTCCAAAACGACTTTCTTTGTGAACCGGAGGGAGCACATATTCACAAGTATAGTGAGTGCAGCATTTAAGCAACTTTTCCAATAGCTTTTCCCGTAAATTGTACCAAACAGTTTGAGCATAAGCACTTGGGTGGAAAAGTTGCCATAAGCCGTCCCAAAAAATGAGCTATGAGAAAAAGCTCTAAAAACATAGCTTATCTGGCTCAACTCTCATAATCCGGACACGTACATAAGCTAGTTTACCAAATATTCCAAGAGGGTTTTAGCTTATCAAAAATATTGCCCCATGACGTAAGTCAAAACCAAAGCCCTACCAAAGGGGGTGTTAATCCCCTTAATTTAATTTGTAATATTAACTACTAATTTGATTCTATAAGCAATATAGTTTGGCATGGCACAGCAATTTCTGTCATGTCACATGTTCAATTCTACACTCATCCCTCAAGCATGCACTGTGTTTTTGGTATTATCTAAGGTATCCATCCTCCCTGCCATGTAAGTATGTTACACTACAGCGCTGTCCTAAAACCACTGCCTTCTTTCACAGTTGATGGGCCGTGCCCAACCACCCTATCGTCACTGCATCATCACTAACCTCTACTGCAATAGTTTGAAGCAACATATACATCCATGACGACTGTGAAGTCACACTCATGTGCATGCCTTTCATCGGTACTGGAAGGGAAACCCCTCCTGAACCTCCTATAAAATAAATATCTTTCTGCATTAGAGTCCATATGCTATAGCCAATGTCATGGGATCCCTAGTTGTGCACTAGAATGAATGACTGAAAGATAGTTGAAGGACTTGTTATACAAGAACATAATTCAATGAATCAATGAAGTGGGAAAAATGACAAAGGGTTATTATTCCATACCTTTTCAGAATCGGACGGATCAACACTTCCATTTAAGATATTTTTTATTATGATGCCCAAACTATATATATCTGACTTGAATGATATTTCCCCTTTGTCCACTAGTTCTGGTGCCATATATCCCCTATGTCATAAATATGCTTGATAGTTTGAAGCAATATAGAGTAAAAAATTTCACTATATTTAACATCAAGCATAATAAATTGAATTTCCAAGATGATTCTTCTTACAGTGATCCACGAAAACGTTTAGTGATTATTCTAGACTCTGCTCCACTGAAGCGTCTTGATATGCCAAAGTCTGTTATTTTTGGAACCATATTAGCATCTAGGCAAAACATTTCCTGGCTTGATATCCAAATGAGTAATGCTTTCCTTTTTGTGAAGATACTGTAAACCCTTGCAAATTCCCAGAATCATCTGATACCTTGTCTCCCATTTATGCCCATGAGATTCATCTGCAATATTAAAGAAAATAGCATTTAACAAGAATATCTGTAATATTGTTGCATTTGTAATTCAAAACTAGAAAAGTAACTTGTCATTATCAATAACTGGACGACATAAACATGGAAGATCCAGTAAGTGTTGCGGCATTCTGACCTTTGAGATAATCATCTAGGCTTTTATTGGGTGCATACTCAATGCAGAGGAACCTTCGCCGGATATCTGCCAAAACAAACTGTCCATTGTGCTCTACAACTTTCTGTTGCGTATCAGAGCAGTAACCTAAAAGTCTCACAATATTGTTGTGTTTAACCCTTATCAAACATTTAAGCTCATCTGCAAATTGTTTGTCAGTGAACAACTCCATGTTGTAAAGCTTTTTCACAGCAACTTTATGATTTCCGAGAAGACCCTGTTTACCATGCACAATTGGAAAGATTTTTTTTTTAGTTGAAGCATGAAGCTGAGTAGGGCAAATATCAAGGGCAGTATTGTATAAATGAATATTCATACACATGTATACATAACTAAACCAGGTAGAACAGGAATCAGCCAACAGAATATAATAATATACCATCTATGTCAGGGATCAATAGAGCTGTAGGAAGATTGACAGTATTGTTCGGATTTGGATACATGATTCATATTTTGCATTAAAAGCAGATATTTCGATCACTCTGTCATTCAACAAACTCTAATTCCTCCAAGGGCACTTTGTGCGAGAGCAATGCCAAATGAGCCCTAATGGTGTAAGATAATGATTCCCATCAGCATCTCACATGCATGTAGGGGTTAGAGACACTTTTGCACCAATGCTAAAAATGTCAAAACTTTGTGGCGTTACAGTGTAAATTTGTTTTCAGTTCTACAAAAGCATTCATTTTTATTAAGTAAAATATCTGAAGCTTAATTTGAGCAAGGTGGTGTTAAAAGTTATTCATACCATGTAAACCTCTCCAGATCCACCACGACCGATGACTTCAGAGAAATTGTTTGTAATATCATTTAAAATTGAATAAGATAGCATAATCGGTTTTGCAGTCTCATCAATCAATAACTGCTCAAGGGCTTCATATTCAGTAGCTATTATAGATGAGACACTCCTTTGTACTGCCTCTGGGCCTGAAGTATTGGCCCTAACACATGAACTGATCATATCACCGGTGCCATGTTGCTCTGTGTTGATACTATAGGCTACATCGCAGGGACCATTCTGTTGGCACAAAATTTGGCAACCCGAAGATATAATATAAAGATTAATTCAAATGACAAAAAAAAAAATAGAATACTCATTTTCAAAATTCATAAAAAAGAGAAAATATTATTTCTCATGCACGATGAATTAAACACCTGTCGTGAAACAAATAAAAGCATCTGACGAGATGTGAATAAACACACATGGTTCAGTGTTTGAGCATTGAAAATAGAAATATTTCAAACCAGAATAATTAAAAAATAATAATAATCATCATTTTCATATGATGACATGCATACGAACATCTCCTAGAGGTCTCACCACTAAGTCAAAGAAGTCACGTACGTATATACGCGGCCATTAGCAAACATGGCCGAACACTAATTAGGCCCGAGCTTTAATAACGTAATCAGCACACCTGGTTACGGCCCAAATAGCTGTGCGCATGTATGATCCGTAAGACCCAAAAAGCTTACAACCGTTGCCGCCTAAAGCTGTGGTAAGCGAATAAACAAATTATTTTCGAATGGAGGCAGGCCGAAGCAACCGACGCAAGCCGGCACAACCTGAGCACGCTCCGCAGCAACTTGCACGAACTGCAGGACGTGCGTACGCGCTGCCGCTGGCCACGTCCAAATGCCCGCTAATCCAACCGCTAATGACCTTTCTCCTCTATAAATAATAGCCAAGGGTCACCGTGAAAGAGGCTCGCTAGAAAAAAGAACTCCCTGCCGCCAGGCTGCCCCAAAGCACGCGCGCTCATACACACCATCGCCGCCAGGCTGCCGGAACTCCATCTCGCATACACGCACAAGCTTCGTTCCCAGCCATCTCTCATATATGCACACATAAAACATCTCGCCGGCAAAGCACACGAGGCACATCAGCATCGCCAGGTTACGGACCATCATCACCGTCGACAATCATCCACGGCAAGTGTCTACAAGGTGAGAAACTGGTTCGTCAAGCCGCCGGCGTCTTGCCTGTTCTTGCATATCAGAACAGGGAGCGTTTTTTCTCCTCCTCAAGTCTGCGGTCGTCTGTTCTTCATACTTCGGACTATTGATATGAGTCAAAAATCGACTCCTCCGCTCACTGTTGTTGAGATTTTTTGACTCAAACATTGACAAGAAAACCTTGTTCGATTTGACCAACGAGTACAAACCACGGTGAAATGATAAGCACCCCGTTCGTCGGTTCGGCCATCTAGTACAAACTATGACGGGAAGTATACTTTGTTCCTTCGGCTTGGTCCATTGATATGGATCGAGTGCAAGTGCCTTAAAAATCATGCTGAAAATGATAAGAGTTTCGGTGGTCAACATCAAAATTTGGTTGCCGATTTATGCAAAATGATGTCGCGTCGTATTCAGGCCACTCCTAACATGCGGAGATCAGTTGCCATACATGTAGCAGTGATTTTAATTTCTGTAGACTATGTTCAATCTAGCACATCTGCATCATAATTAGCTGCCATGGTTAAGCCTCCGGTCTTCTTGTGATCAAAGTAGAAACTGTAGTATACGCCGATCAAAATAATAATAATACTATCATCCGGCGACGGTTGCATACATGTCGTCATGCTGAGCACACAAAGTAGGTGCTGTCAAATTAGAAGTCTAGGAAGTAGGATTAACAACAGTAATCCTATTTTGCACCATCATGCATGCAAGCTAAGAAAGAAGGGGGAAATGAATTAACCTTCATGTAGCGTTCCGTCAGGTTGCATACGGAAATCACGATACCAGCATGTAAGTCAAGTTCTGTCATGTTAGTCATGTAGAGAAGATGCTCGTGATCATTTAACCATATCAATAAAAGGTCTATACACGGAGCATTGTATTAGGTGTTCATTATCCTCAAAATTCTCTCATAGTCAGTAATAGCGTCAGCTAAAAAAATATTAATCATCTGACTAGACTGCATATAGGACCATATATTTCAGATTCCATGACGTGCAAAAGTCAAAGGAATACTCCAGGATAGAGATCACGCAAATATATGTAATCATATAAAATTCACATAGACAAATCCTAAGCAATAGGTATCGACTATATCTCCTTGTTAAAATCCATATGCCAACCGTAATCTCTAAAACATTTATATGCATTATCACCTGCATGTACGAGCGCACATAAGAAATGTGTTATAATTTCTCTGCCGCATAGAAAGCATCAAAGTAATTATGCGCATTCAAATATGTTAAACCCTTCGATAAGTCTAAATTAAAATCAAATAAATCCTCGCTGCATATATGTATGAAAATATGTAGTAGTGAAAACGTCATGAGTCGGCCTTGCATATTTGGGTTATGTTCAACTAAATTCTATAGCATAAACATATATCAAATATTCGCCAAGTGAACAAATGTCAAAACAGCTTGACGATATCCCAATGCCCAAATAATATGCTCGTATCTGCATAAAAAAAGTATAATATGCATAAATCTCAAAGAAAGGCATGCACCATATCTGCATATGTGTGCATATGAAATGCGTCAAATAAAGTTCTTCGTCAAGCATTCATTCGGAGCAACGAAACTGAAGACTTATTTTTATTTTTTAGTTTTGTGATAGCAATATGCTGCGACTATTATGTAATTTTCTTTTATTTTGGAACTCTTAATCAGAGGTTTTGTTTTTGAAGATGTAATTAACATAATTTTTATATAAATGTAAAAATTATGAAAGTATGAACTCGCAATACCTAAAATTTATTTTCTCTCATGCCTTAAATTTAAATTAAATTTAAACTTGTCTCTTTTGACGTGGGGCGCGTCGCCCGCGACCGCGTTTAAACTTTTTCCCCATCATCACATTCTTTGCATTTGAACAAGCATAATTGTTATTCGACACCTGCAATAGAAGTTAAAGGATTCAGATATTAAAAAAACTTATGGATCCCTCCCAGAAGGCTACACTACTATACAGCTACGAAGAACAAATTGTGAGTTGTAAGAATTTGTGAAACTACCTCTTTTCCTGATAAAATTTCAGGTGGTCGGGTTTCTTCATCAACACTGGAATTTATGTTTTCAGAAGGTACAGCGATCACACTATGTCCATTTATTTGAGGATTTTGATTTGATCTACTCGTATTTCTTCCCTCTGGCGGAACCAGATCGGTATTAGTTGTTGGAAAGGCTGGCACTGAGGAAGTACTGTTGTTATTTTCGTCCACATGAATGCTACCCACACCCCGATTGAGTGAATGTATGTTACTCAAGAACGGCAAATGTTCAGATGCCCCAGTTGCAATATTCAGTCGTTCCTTGCATGTTTCCTTATGTCCTGCCCACCAGTCTTTTATTTGGCATTCATAAGAGCTACAGAACATGCAAGTATGGTAATGAGTATCCTGAGCATTAGAGAAAATATATTTCAAGTATTATAATAAAATGAAGAAGGACGCATGGTGAGAAGAGATAAAAGTGCTACAAAAGTGCTCATACTAGGAAGTTGGAACGCATATGTACTTCTTCGCTACCACAGACAGGGTCAGGGAAGATGGCCAAAAACAGAGTCAGAAACTATGTGACAACAATTGTATGGCTTGCACAGATGATTAGGACTGGTAATCTCCCAGAGCACTGAGGAGTTTTGTGTATTACTAGTTGAAAGGTTGAAGCCCTAGGGACCAAGCCAAAGATTTGGGGTTTGTGCCCACCGATCATTGGCCTGGGTTGGCCAGTTGCTGATCTATTCTGTATGACTGATGTAATCAATACACTAACCATAACAGATGATGATGCTCATCACTTATTTCTTGCACATTAGACTAAACATTTATATCTGGGTCAGTCGATTGTCGTATACCATTTGTAATTAGTATGCCTTGTTTATAAGGCTAGTAGATCCTAAGGGATAGTCATGCACAACATCAACTAATTGGAAGGAACGAGCAGAGGAGGAGCTGTAGTTCCTGTGGTGGAGCCAGATCGAATGGCTGCTGCTGCTAGAAGGTAATCTCGTGGAGGATTTGGTATGTTCTTGTCCTGATTTGGGAAACAGAGAAGGTAGAAGGTAAAGCAGCAGCGAGTTCTAGGTTCTAACTGGTGCCCTGTTTGTGTTCGGTAGTCGGTACTACTCCAGTGTGTAGTGCTCTGCCGTTGATTGCTGGTGGGATTACAAACACAGCAGTGTGCGGAGGTCCTGCACGTGACGAGCGCAAGGTCGTGTACTGCAGTTTGAAGGAGGCTGCATCCAATTAAATTCCCATTGCTGAACTGTTGTCGAGGTGCAGTACTCATATTGGAGGATGAAAAAGGAAGCTCAAATTGTGCTGAGTTCTGTGTTGAGAGCAGCATTGAGAACAATTTTCTTGGTTAGGTTGTCCTTGGCTGCATAACAGAGCACACAGGAAGAAGAATGAGAAAACTAAGAAAGATACTTTACGTGCCAAGGTGATTGGATACTCTGAGATTAGCAACAGAATGATGGCTGTGAACAAAAGGATCGAGGAACTCTTTCCGAACATGGCAGGTTTTTTCCTTTTTACGGAAGAAAAGCTCAACAAATTGACACATATTTTTATGGAGACATTCAGAACCAAATGCAGCTTCAGAAGGGCCTAATGAGATGATCAGTTTTCCACAAAGGAAGGGGATATAAATGTTGGATTCTTTCTGGGGTGTTTGTTGGATGTACTCAAATGATCTAAATACACACAAATGAAGTGAAGAACTGAACTACTAGCACCTAAGGACTGAAAGCTCCCCAAATGATACCCACTTGCATTTCTAAAACCTCTTTTTTAATTTTTTTTTAAAAATACATAGCAAATGAATAAAAAAAATCTCTTTACAGGTTAAAGCAGATCAATCTTACCAGTATATAACGGACATGCACCTGGAGCAGCGACTGTCAGCAGGGGCAAGGCAAACATCACAATGAAATTTATATCCTGGCGGAGGTAAATCAGGCATCATTACAAATTTAAGTCCAGGCGATATGGAGTCTAGGGATGCCAGTATTTCGGCTCTAAAATTGTCTTCTGCAGTTCGGTTGTCAATCTCACTTCTCCTTTCCTTCTTTGCAAGGAAATAAGCATGACAACATAGTGGATAGAGTAAAGCAAAGAGAAAGAGTGCCACACCCAATACATCCATCGCCACAACGTTTTGTAGGTTGGATCATAGCATAAACAAAATACTGATGTATCCACTCCAGAAGTACTCAGTTTGAATCAGAAATACATTCCAGACTGTTTACTGCCCTACAGGAAATATCATGTAAAAAGGGTAAGCCTACAAATTCCATGTGACAAAAAATTTTGAAGAAAGTAGTAGGCAAGTCTAAAAGCTCCGACTAATTTAAGACCCAGGCAGCCTTAAGCTTCACAAAACCAAGCTGTGCAGAGTATTGTATTATGAACTGAGGAAGCTTGGGGTTTCAAGTACAAAGTTGCACAACCTATAAACTCCTTTAAATGGCATTCACTTTTGCAAGATACTCCCTCCATTCTTAATTGTTAGAATTCTTCTAACGATAATACTATTGAATTGAGGGGTTTTGGTCCTTTTGGATGATCTTGTACTCGCCGGATAGTCCCATTAAGGTGTCCGATGACCATGGAAAGGCAAGCCCAATAATTGAGCCAGAGGTGTTTTTTTTCATCACCCGACTGTGAATTGATCGTTCAGGTTAGATGAAACATTTGGCTCAAAAAAAGAAGTGAAAGAAAAGTGGTGAGAATAAAGACTTAACGTAACAAAACTAGTTTTGAAGCAACTTGTGTTGCCATTTGAATTGCCACAAAGCAACCTCAGGGCATCACGTTCTTGAAAAAACTTCGGCACAGTCCTTTGTGTGGAGGGTTGTACGTGTAATTTCTAAGAGTTAATGGTAGTCGGAACTTAATGTGCAATTAGGACAACCAAGCTAAGCAAGTAAGGTCCCGGCTGGTACAGCAGTGTCTTATGTGCTGAAATAGCTTTTTTTAATAAGCTGAATCTTTTTTTCTGAAATGTTTGATAGAATTGGTTATTGTGGTCTTTTTAATAGAGAATTGAGATGAATTGATTGGATTGCCCTTGCCTTATTTTCACATGGATTAGAACAATTTGTCACATGGAAGAAAAATTAATGAAAAACGAATTAAAAAGGTAAATAAGAAAAGTGAATTAACATTTTGGTTATGATTCACCTATTTACCAATCAGTTATCGTATGAACGTGGGTTTGTTCCATCCATCCACCAACAAGTTTGACTATTATTCCTCTCGAAAAATGAGCTGGAAGAGAGCCAGGGCACGAGGAGATGGTGCGATGTACTTGACAGCCGGCGGCTGCTGCACTGACCTTCTCCCGCTCTCCGTGCGCAGCATCTTCATCAACTGCCGAGCGTGCCAAGCCTGCTGCGCCCACGCCGTCGACGCCTCCTGCCGCTGCGCTGCCTGCTGAAGATGCATTTTTTGGATCCGGCTACTCCACCGCCGCCGCCGCCGCTCGCGGTCCGAATCACGCCGCCCCCACATGATCCCGCTCCGCCGTTAATGCCAGCCGATGTGTTCTAGAGAGGATGACGACGAGGAAAGAAATGTCACGGGAGGACAGTGGCAGATTCCGTAATTTCGAGGAAGGGACCCGTCATACACACCCAAGAACCTGATAAGGACAGTGTGTCTCGCCAGTGGACTGCTGAGAGACTGGTAGGTGGACCTCTTTTACATCTAAGATTATTTATTAGTTTTATATTTATGATTTCTATAAATTTTTTATACATTTTTTTAATTTTTTACGACTCTAAGTAGCCCTTGGTGATATAAATTTCGTGCACGCTCGTTTCACGTACTTGGAACTAGAGTAGTTGTGATTTGCCGGTCTAGAAATAGGCTATTGTGGAAATGGGGATTAGTATAAGTGAGAGCTATGTGCATTATGATGTTATTTACTAAATTGCTCTGTTGTACTGCACTCCAGTTTTATTTTGTTATCGTAATGTCTCAAAAATTTTAAATGGAGGAAGGAGAAAATTAATTAATAAAAAATATGTAAAAAAATAGGTGCAGCCCTTCCTCTGGTTCAGTTAGTTAATGCCCAAAATAATGAACTGCAATAGAGTTCATTCGACTTAATAACTACAATGTGAAAAAAGATCATCCTGGTCCTAGCCCCCTTTCTCCATGGGTACTCACTCTGTTTTTAAATTGATACCGTCGTTGACTTTTACAATCAACATTGACTATTTGTTTTATTCAAAAAATTTGTTCGAATGTGTAAAATTTTAAGTTGAGATTCAAATAACTCTAATGATAAATCAAATTATATCAAAATATATAAAATTTAGTTTGAATAAGACGAATGATCAAAGTTGAATTTAAAAGTCAATGACGACATCAATTAAATAACGGTGTGAGTATACAATATAAATAGGTTATTTAGCACTAAATCAATTAGCTTGTATGGTGTTTAACTACCTGATTGTGATATTGTTCTTGTATAAGTGAAAGGAAAACTTATGTTATTTACTTTTATTATCAAAATGTAAATAAATTTGATCTTAAATACATTCTAAATTGTGGTTATTTATACCAAAAGCATCACAATTGGTCCCCTTGTTGCTTTTCCTCACACTCCACCACTGTTTATTAGGAGCTAACAGCATCTATAGAAAAAAGAGAGTTTGTGAATATAATGATGACTAGCTTTCACTACCGATAAAACTATACACACAGGGCCAGTATGGATATTATTACTCAAGTTACCAAATAGTCAGGTAATGATATTAATTATTCGTATATTTATACTGCAGCTAAGGCTCAAAATGGATTTAGACGACAGTATGAAAATATGAATGAAAAAAAGAGAAGAAATCTGTTTTGAACCAAGAATGGCTCGACCTATGTATGGTATGACTGCGTTGAAATTAAGAGAGATTCTTGGTTAGGGGCTACGGGTTATGCTCAAACGAACACACATGCCCCGTTGATCAAATTTGAAGTTTACTTCAATCTGAGGCCAAAACAAGAGAGCTATGTCTGTGAGATAGATAATAGACACACTGTTCATCATTGAAATGATCGAATGATTGTGAAGGACAGCATTCATGGAGATTACTGGGAAGTACGGTAAGGTAACCCAAAAGGATGAAAAAGGCAAATTCAATCTCGGGTACGTAAACACGTCATGAATATGAATTTTCATAAAAAGACTGACCTGAATTGAAGAAGCTTCGTTAAAATTAGGAGCAGGAGCTAGTGACGAGAACCAAGAACAGGGAGTAGAGAGCACTGACCTGGAATTCAGGTCTTAGCTATGCCAAGGGACAAAGAGGCAATGGAGGAAAATGACGTCTAACCCCTTTGACTACGTTAAGTTTTCAGAAAGCATGCATCCTGTGAAACACATTAACAAAGATACTTTCAGGCCCTGCTAGTTTTCAGAATTTATACAATTCACTCGACCATTTATTGATCAGCGAATCTTATGCAAATTATCAAACCTCTTTGAAAACTCCATACGTAGAAGTATATAAATGGGGCCACAATTAAATTAGCGCGTTGAAATTTCCTTGAATCATGCTGTATCACCATTTCTTTGTTTGCATTAGATCATGCTTATCGACCTTCCCTTGGAACTTATATTTTAGTTGAGTCCTTTGAACTCAGATTGTGCTTCCCTTAACTAGTTGGAATTTGGGGCTAGGGGGCAGTTTCTAAAGATTGCCCGAACCCTGACAAACCGAATTTTGGTACTAAAGGGGCTTTTTATTATAAATGACCGACGTCTCAGATTTTTTTGCCACAGTCATCACGGTTAAGTCATTAACAGATGAAATGTTGATTAAAAAATATAAACTGGATAAATATCAATTCGAGTGGGGTCATAGAGTGACCTAACCATAGTCCCCGGTGCGACTGGGTCATGCATTAGGGTAGGTTACAACTCGATTTCCTTTCATAACACAAAGATAGTAATAAAAGTCCATGTCACCTTAATGTCATCATCAAGCAAGACAAAGGAAGTTAATGGGAAGATGTCGGCTCATATATATGTTTATTTATAATTATAGTTTATTTAAGCGGTAGAAAAGAATTAAGTTGAAATGGACACAGTTTGTCAAAGTTATGGTAATTTTTAAATGTTTCAAACAAACATGTAAGCAACACAGCATCAATGTTTTGTAAATGTCGGTTTTATTTTAAGGGTCTATTTGTTCCCATGCAAAGATTATATTGTAACGACCGGGTTTTCACTTACCTTTCGATAAGGCTCGATCTCACGTGATATTACCAATCCCAGGAGTTTGGCAATCACGATTTCACAAGCGATCAATCATGAAACCATAACAGAAATATTAATCAAGAAACAAATTAGAAAATATTAGATCAGAGTGAAATTATTAGAATAAAATCCTCCAAAGAGGTCCATCGGCACGCAGGCCAGAAATATCTCAGAGCAGATATATCACTATCGTGAATCTGACAAAAGCAACAGCGGAAGCTTCTTCAGGGCAACGGTAGCGAACCTCCTCCACACAGGCTAGCTCGAGCGCAGGAGCGGACGTCACGGGCCGTCAGAGACGTAGTCGAAGTCGAAACTGAGAGTATCCTCTGAAAACAACAAATTAGAAAGCCGTGAGTACGAATACTCAGCAAACCGCGTACTACCTAACAACAATGTATGCATGCAAATGGTTTCAAGGGTAAAGGCATGGCTCAAGTGCTAAATGCAAGCTTAAAACATTTATTTTATTTAAAGTATGCAAGAAAGCTTTATTTTCAAACTTATCAAATTTTATTATCTTGCCCCGTAGAGATCTCCGTTATCTCAGACGAGGGTTCATTTTAATGCCGATGTAATCTCCACACTCGGCCACAGCTCAAAGGCCGGAGTCAAAAACATTTGAAAAAGGAGAGGAGGAAGAAAAACAAAGCTACTCAACGAGGAGCACAACTCAGGGGGTGTCCTTCCAAAAAGACTTGGCAATGCGCATCGACTAAAACTCTGCAGAGGTTATGCACCTGGACCCACGGGATGCGTCATCGGGAACTACCGTCGTAGTCCCGACAAACACACAAGACCCGTCCACAAGCTTTAACTGGCGTCATCCGTCCTCCAGGATAGGGATCCCAAAAGCCTACGCAATCGGGTCCTGAAGTTGTGAAGAGTCTACCACTGATCAGATAGGGTATCTCGATCTCATGTGGGGAGTCAAAGCTCTACACCACACTAACACTACACCGTCAACCCACGGGTAAACAACCAGTCTCAGCAAGCTTCAAGATCAAGCCAACTGCCCATACAGGGTAACGTGGTGTGCATGGTTGTCAACTGAGCGTACAAGGCTCGAAGGACTCGGTCCTTAATTGCCGGGGCAGGCCATCTCTCCAACCACAACTCCGACAACCAACAAACTCGCCGCCAAGGCCGAAGCCTCTAGTGTACCCGCCACAGGTACTCTCATAGGGACTTCCCGAAAGTCCCTCAGCTCCTCAAACTGCCTCCTGCCCCCGCTAAATAGTTATGTATAGTTATTTGCAATACTCACACATTTGAAGCACAGTTCAAAAACATTTAACACAAATTCCATTTTATAGTGATAGGTGTGAGATAAAAATAAATGCGACTAAGCATGGCTAAGCATAAAAGTAAAATAAATGTACTAAAGCAATCCTAGGGTTGATATTTGTGGAACAGTAAATAGGCACGGCTTAGGAATGTTGCTAGCACATTTTAAAATAGTTGGCATGCAAATTAAGGTTGCAAACAAAACATGCAGTTTAAAATGCTGGGAACAAAGTGATCAAGGAACGCGGCTTGCCTGACAACTCGGGATCAAAGTCAGGATCCGGATCGTCGAACTGAGCTGGCTCGCAGAACTCCTCCTCAGGGACAGCAGCTAATCACAACACGAACAAGAGAGATTAAACACTAGTTACGCGGGAAAGAATAGAACTGGAATTAGAATCTAAATCAAAATTACTAGACTAAACGCGCGCAAAACGTTCCCCGGAATAACCCTACACAATAATCGCGACGGAACAAAAATAACGGGACAATTTCAGGATTAATTGGAGATCAAACGGGATTCCCCGGAAATTGTAGATAATCGAGACCACAAGGATTTAGATAAATTGCAGAATAATTAATCGCAGAATAAAATAGCAATTAATCTAACAATTAATCGAAAAGGAAAAGAAATTAAGAGAGGGAAAAAATTGTTCTCACCGAGATCTGAAATTCAGAGACGAAATCGGAGATCGGGAATCGGGAACCTGCGCTGAAAAATCAACGGAGGCAGGCTTGCGGAAGAAATTGACGAAGGCAGGCTTCGGTCCAGAGGACGTCGCGCGGCTCGGCTCTTGGACCAGCAGGCGCAGCGCGGGGCTCAGCTCTTAGACCAGCAGGCGCAGCGCGGGGCTCAGCTCTTGGACCAGCAGACGCAGCGCGAGGTTCAGCTCTTGGACCAGCAGACGCAGCGCGAGGATCAACTCTTGGACCAGCAGACGCAGCGCGAGGCTCAGGCTCCGGTGGACGACGCGCGGGGCTCGACGCGGGAAGCGACGCAGAGCAGAGTGCGGGCGACGACCGGCAGGTGATGGCGCAGAGATCGAAGCGAGCGACGGAGACGGCGGACGGCGCGACGCTGGCTGAACCGGCTCCGGCTTCCACGCGGGCAGGCGCAGAGCGGAGACGGCGAGCAAAACGAGGAAAGAGGCGGCGCGAGGGAGGTGCGGCGGTTGGGGATTTTCCGGGGGAAATGAGACGGGGAAAAAGGGGATTAGGGTTAAAGGTGTATTTATAGGAGGGTAAAAATGGAGGGTTAAAAATTAATCCGGAAATTAATTAATACCCGGGAATTAATTAAAAAGGCTGAAGAGATTTAATTTGAGAAGAAAATATTTCGAGACTCGAAAATTAATTTGGAAAAATTCTGGAAATAATTTTAGTCAAACGTAAAAATTACGCGGAGTAAATTATTTCGGCACCGAATTAATTTAGACGAACGGATTTCGGATTTGGACGAAACGAAATTTGGTACGAAAGATTTTTGAACGGAACGAAAAAAATTGGAACACACAACTTCTGAAAATTTTTGGTTGAAGCAACAGGTACCTGTGATAGTGTATTAATACAGAGGATGTCAAACCCCCGGCTTCTGAGTGCTGCAAGACCTCGTGCTTCATCTGACATGAGAAGACCTTGAATGGAAAGCCAAGGGAGAATCTAACGCTTGGCCGGCACACAGTCGGAATACGCTGAGCAAATATCTGAACAATATGGAACGACAACCCTGCTTGCCGATCACACCCATTGCTCCAACCGACAGATTTTACAAGTGTGCAAGCCAAGTGCTTCGACTATATCAGATGATTGTGCTTGAGCCTTGAGTTGCGTCTCTCGTGAAAGGCAAAGATTCAGGTCAAGCTGCGAGTTGTCAGTGAAGAACTGCTGATCCAGAAGCCAGCTCATTATATTCCTTTTCTCAATAAAAAGATCTTGAAAGAACAGAAATAAGGGCAAACGTACACATTATATTCCTTTTTTTAAAAAAAAATGAGCATGAATCATGTAGATGATGCTTTCAGTATGCTCTCACTGTATCTAGCGTGGATCATGTAGTGTGGCACCCCGTTTCCGAAATGCACTGTGATACACGTATCAGTCTCTGGATCAGTAGCTGATACGCACAACACAACAGAATGTATATCGAAAGCATACTTCGAAAAGAAGAAAGATACCTGAGACAGAACTTTTAACGGCAACACGGCTAAGATCTCTATGATCCAGCACCGATCGACCAGCCAAAAGTGAAGCAAGCAGCGGAACACCAAGGCCTAAATTATATAGTGCTATCCGTAAATTTGTATGCTAATTATATTTATAACATAGGAGTACAGATATAAAACAAAATATAACATCAATTCTTGACATTATATTCATTCAACGACTAGCAGTACTATTAATCAGAGAAGTTAATTATATAATAGGTCTTTTAAGGTAGACTAAGTAATATTGGTTCACCTCTAAAAGGTAAGACATAAATTCAATCTCAACCATTGATTCAAGCAAAAGATATAAAGAAACAAATTAATACCAGTCAATAATGTATCTCTGATTACTGCCATCTTCCAAAACTCACTAATTATTTTCTAAATTGAATGATACAGTAATTATTAATTTTTGAATAACTTTTACCTCCTAAGAAGTAAATAAAAATTTAAATCTCGAGAACACAAATGTTCATAATTATTTTGGTCTATTTTAAAATATGCCTTATATAATGATAAGGCCATCTAACATAGTAGCATGTCTAGTCGAGCAGTTGTATGTCGTGATCCTATGGGCTACTACAAAGGTTGTACAAAAAAAAAGAAGACTTGTCACACGATGTTGTTGCGCCGGCTTATTCTCTGCTAGTCTACCTGCAATGCTATTCATAGACAGGAAACCTTAATGACGCAAGTTTTCAGTGGCCCATCTAACAACGACCAGGAGGTACCCCAGTAACCCAGTTGCTTTCCTTTCGTTTATTCTAAACAGTCGTCAGCTGTCCTGGCCGATTAATGCGCATATCCATTTCTTCATCTATCTGGAACAGCAAGCTCGACAGGCCAAATCGTGGAAACAGAGGGGGTCGCAGGCCCCAGAATTAGAGGTAAAAACTCAAGGTGTATTTATAACCGTTTGATCTGAAATCAATGATACAAATTTATCACTACAGCAACTGTGAACATGGTAAAAACTCTATGAACAGTATAATTGCTACAATATCTACTTTAAATAAGTTCTGCTTCATAGCTAATTCAAGGTAACGTAGCACTCCCCATTTTACTGTTTTTTGATGCTACAATACCTGCATTTTGGCTATCGCCGCAGAGGACCTGAATCCGAAACAGAGACAGCTTAGCTGAACGAATTGGTACGAAAACTCTGGCGACCAGAAGTTGATCACAAGACTCAGTGGTGAATAATACTTGAAGTCGTGGATTAAACGTGTATACCAGTTAATGAGACTGGAAATCATGGACTAGATGTGGCCATTAGACGTTAACAGCTGCAATGTAAGTACATACATCATCCTTGCGTGTACAGTGATGCATTAACAACCGTGGTTCGGTCAACAAACCTTGTAAAAATCTACCCCTAGTATGGTTGGATTAATACAACGTGAATGTCGTTGGTGGGACCCTGAGGAACCCGATTTTCTGGATTAAAAAAATACTAGTATTACTCTTCTTCCGGAGAGCAACGTTCCTGCCTCACCCCTGAGCGCGCGCCTTTAATTCTACTAGTGGTGTGGGCGCACCGTCGCGCACCAGATGATAAATACAAATTTAGAAAAAATGTTAAGACTGTTCAACATAACTAACAGACACTAATGTGAACCTTGCTTTTTTAACAGATTGGCTTTTTTCAACATGGAGGTTTGTATTCTCGGTAAGAGTTTTTCAGCGTGAGGTATATTAAAATTCTGTTGGTAATTAATGGTGTGTGGAGTTATGAAAAATGGGTTATAGTTATTAAAGCTGAAGAGAACATGGAAAGAAATGTAAAGATGGACATATTCAGGAGAGAAACATAGCGAAGCATACTAGACACATTAACACTACAGCTATCAATGCAGCAGCTACGAAAACAGTTGAATTAAACATAAGGGTGACTGCATGCTGAGCCTTCCGTTGGTTCTATTTGTTACACACAAAATTGTTTTGAGGAAAATACCCAAATCAGAAACTCAACATATAGAAGTATTCCTACATATGGTTGGATGTTACACACAAAATTGTTTGAGGAAAATACTCAAATCAGAAACAAGTTGTTTTCGTAGTGATACTCAAATCAGAAACAGAAAGAAATAAGATTTAGCCAAGAGTAGGCATCATATATCATTCGAACCTTCAGTAACAAAGGCAAGAAAACCAAAAGAGCTATGTAACCGACAAAATATCAGTGAGATATAAATGCAAACATAAATTTCAACTCTGGTCTTATTGTTTTCTATAAAGAAAAACAACCATATGCTTCATTCTCTTCAGAACCACACAAATTCAGAAACATGATTAGACTGTTCACCATAACTAACAGACATCAATTAGCGTACCTTGCTTTTTGACAATTGGCTTTTTCGACATGGAGGTTTTTTATATTCGATAAGAGCTCTGGCGTGAGATATATCCAAATTCAGTGGGTCATCAATGGTGTGTTACTTATGAAAATGAAAATCAAATAGTCAATAACATGCTGAGTATCTACATACAGGCAGGAACAAGAGACAGGATCCTAGTACTACTTTATACTTTGTGTCAGGCGTTTCTCAAGAGGACTCAGTAGATATTACTTTTTTCATGTCAAATAGTCAATAAGATGCTTACTTGTATGTTTAACCTCGTTTAACTGTTTAAGAAAACAGAATTATCTGAACCTAGTAACATGAAAAGAGCAGATTAACATTAGCAGAACAGGCACATTGTTAGCATGCGCAGTTGAAAAACTTTTTCAAGCAAAAACTCCATTGAGGAATAACAGAGCATTATTCAAATCTGAAAATAACAGTGTATTGACACCTACGGACCACGCTAGCACTGAGTCATCACACAACATAGAACAGCAGAACAATTTAGATACCATATATTTCAACAGAATGATTGAATTCCTAATCCCGTAACTTTCCTAACATCCCATACCTATCACTAATCATATCGATCGTAGATGTACTGAATTCCTACACAGACACTGAAGACGTTGTTGATGAACGACTGTGCGTGGTCCGTGGAAACTGATCCTAGCCCGCTGGTCTCTGCTGGAAGAGGATGATCCAGCGTGTGCCTTGTCCATGAGAGTTTTCATGGCTGTGAGAGGTCCTTGGCTGCCTGCAATGCGATCTTCAATGTGTTTCCGCTTCAGCTCGTGCCCGACCAGACGCTCCACGGCCGCGACCGCCGCTACGGCTGCCAGCACGTACGACCGTCGCCATAGTTGTTGTTGTCGCGGACGTGATCATACCTTCCATTGCGCCCACGGTGCCCTCCTCGATGAGGCCACCCGCGCCCAGTCCCTCTGAGAACGGTCGACGGGGTTGTGTCTCTCCACGTAATCGCGATCACTGACGGCTGAGCTATGTAGGGAACTAGGGCGTCTTCGGTCCAGGGTAATGTATAACGGAAGGACTACTAATACCTTTTCTCAAAAAAAAATAAAATAATAAAAGCCAAACTATAAGAAGAGAAGAAATCAACACAAATAATAGACGACAAGCCTACTCCAGCGTAACTCCCCAAGAGGCGTCTTCGCAAGTGCGCATATTAGATGACGTCGTCGGGGGAGGAAGAACGTCTCTGGTGTACTCTCTCTTCGCGCAGTCGAAGTGCGGCACCGTGAAGGCGCACGGCTCCATGGAGAATGCCCTGGTCATACTTCGCGCAGTCGAACACCCGGATCTGGATCCCCAGCCGCTCGTCCGCGTGTCTGAGATACGCGTCGTAGAACCTGGTCACCATCCCCCAGACCCCGTTCGCCGGGTGCAGGAGGTACCGCGACACGACGTAGAACACCGAGTCCTTCCGCGGGAACATGCGTTCCAGCTCCGCCCGGAACGCCGGGTTGAAGAAGAGCCCCGGCGGCATGTACTGGTCCGTCCGGAGGATCATCCACTGCGCCCGGGAGAGGAACGACTCCGACTCACTGTGGTCGTCGCAGTACACGTACACGAACCGCAGGCCGGCGACCGACCCGCTCCGGTTCACCGCCACGTTCGCGTAGTTCAACGGCGCGGCCTCGCCGAGTTCCCGGAACCCGGGGACCGGGAAGTCGGGCGGCAGCACCCACGTCGTCCCGCGGAACGGCTCGCAGAAGAGGTCCGGCAGGGTGTCGCCGTGGCCGAGGTCGACGAGGAGCACGCGGCAGGTGAGCACCGCGTAGACGAACGCCGAGACGGTGGCGAGGATCCGGTTGCCGAGCCCACGGTAGGATATCAGCACGAGGTAGCGGCAGACGCCGGCGTCGTCGGAGTGGAGGACCCCGCCGGACCGCAGCCGCTCTGTGGCTCGGACGTACGGCGCCGTCCCTGGCCCGCACCGTCGCGCAGCCGGTTGATCAGGTACGCGGACGGCGCCCGCGTCATGTTCTTGCGGTAGAACACGGACCGGTACCGGCTGGCACAGGACCGCTCGTCGAATCCGGGAACCAGGAGGCCGCCGAGGAGCGCGTCTTTGTCTTTCGGTTCCGCTGCAAGTGCGAGAGAAGAACAGTAGTCCGTGGTAAACAGAATCAACTACAGATGCCAAGAAAAACAGAGTGGCAGCATGCAACAGTAGTTACCTTCTCGGTCTCCGGTGCCGATGCCGGCGACGGCCGACTTGATCCACACCGTCCGCGCACCAAGGCGGTCGGCGAAGAGTACGAGGGCCGGCATCGTCATGATCAAGACCACCAGCGTGGCCTTCGCCACGGAGCTCCATCGCTTGGCGTCGGCGGCTGCATTGGCGACCTTCTTCTGCCCCGTCAACGGCGAGGCTTCCTCGATACCCAGGCAGCCAGCAGGCTCCTCTGTCCCCGTGGTAGAGGTGTCCATAATCTTAAGCCCTGAGCTACCTGTTGCTTCAACCTTAGAGTGAAGCGAGCATATATAAACCCATGGTGATTCATTGTCTTCTCTTCTGAGAATCTAAAAAATCTTGGAAGGCGATCCATACTTGGGACGAGTGCTGCTACTGCCAGAATTGACCTTCCGAAGTAAAACACGCAGTCTGCTTCATTTGTTAATCTCGACAGCTTCAAGTTACCCAATAATTGCACATATGTTTAAGGACGCATAGCATAGGTCAATGAGTCGATGCACATGCCTATTGATTATTTTCCTATTGGGGAGTTCCCTGTAGAACAAGTATGGTTCTAAATCAGGAACTGTTTATCTTTTTTCTAAAAGAAGAAGGTTAGCTCCTAGGTGCTTGACGATGGCCATTACTTAAGACACGATGCCAATTCTCTGCGGTTAATGTCATGCATTAACTATCACTGATACATGGGCATGAACTCACATACCAGTGATAGTGTATTACTGCAGAGGATGTCAACCCCCGGCTTCTGACGTGCTGCAAGACCTCGTGCTTCATCTGACATGAGAGGACCTTGAATCGAAAGCCAAGGGAGAATCTAATGCCTTGGCCAGTACACTGTCGGAGTTGCCTCAGGAATCTGGGGGCGACAGCCCTGCTTGTTGATCATACCCATTGCTCCAACCGACAGAATTTAGGTGTGACATCTAAGTGCTTCGACTATATCAGATGACTGTTCTTAAGCCTTGAGTTGCTTCTCTCATGAAGGCTAATATCCAGATCAAGCTACGAGTTGCCAGTGAAGAACTGCTGATCCAGAAGCCAGCTTAAGAAAAAGCCATGAGGTGTGTGTTGTATCGGTGTATCCTGTTCCCTAGATCATAATATACGGAATTTTATTGGGACACCTCTAATCGCCAAGATAGAATTGTAACTCGGTTCTTAGCTAGATATCAAGCAAACTAATGCTCCATTCATTCTAAAATTGTTGTCAGAAAAATATATAAATTTTCATTGAATTCGGATGTGGCCATTGCCCAGCAAGCAGAACTGGATAAAAGTGTGGTCTTGTTCAATACAATCCTGAAAAAAAAAAGAATAAATGCGAAAATCTATTCTCTTGATCCATCTACGAGTAGCAACGAAAACTGACAGCATGTACAGGATATGTGTACAAGCGGTAATGTGCCTACGTGGGAATTCCCCTCTAATGGCATGAACACAATTTTATTCCGTCTGTCTAACCACAGTTTATTTAGTTTTTACCAACAAATTTTACTGCTTAGGAAAAGAACCAGTTAGTTCACCAGTGTATAAGCTGACTTCAGAGTTCTAATGTTCTGGCCTGCCAACAGGCCCCGCGAGCTTCTCTTCAGTCATGTGTGCTCTTAGATCCCTGCAAGCATTGCAAAACATTTAGGGTCTGTTTGGATCCCTGTAATTGGGCTGAATTGAATCAATTTCCGCATATAACTCTGTTTGGCTGCAACCTAGAATTGAATCGTTGTTTCCAGCCCTTTCCGATTGTTGAAACGATGGTTTGTGTCTAATTCCGGTCAAAAAACGAGGAAACTCTCAGAATCGTCGTCTCTGATCCATCGATCTCAACCACGACGCGCTGGTGCCGCTGTCCTCAAGCTCTCTCGCTTTCCTGCTCGCCTACCAGCTCCTCTCTCCTCCTGCCTGCTCGCTGCCCCCTAAGCTGCGCGCCGCTCCTCACCAGCTGCGCACCCCCCTGGCGGAGGCACATCCCTGGAGCTGACGGGCCCACTCCGTGTGTGGTGGTGTTGACATCGGGCAAGGACAACTCCATCTTGCTACCTGCCATTGACGCCTGCCGGCCTCCGCAACCTCAACCTCGTGCTGGGCCTAGAGAAACGCGGCCGACGTCCTCGCCGGGACTGCCGCGACCAGGAGCTCCGCTGCACGCGGACGTGCTTCTCTGTCGGCGTGAGCGTGGCTGCAGTGGCTGGTGCTGCTGTGACGGGGTTCTCTCTCAGACGCCTGCGGAACAGGGCTGGGAGTAGCCCCGGTCGCCCACGACGCTGTCTGTCCGCCATTGCTGCTAGATTTGGATTTAATTGGCAAGTCTAAGCATCCTTGGAATTTTAATTTGTGGAAATCAATTCTTTTAACAGCCAAACAAAAAATTTGGAAATGAATTAATTTCCAATGGATTCAATTCTAACAAATTCAATTCTCAGAAATTGATTCCTAGAATCAAATTCAATTCTTAGCATCCAAACGGGCCCTTATGGATAAGCAAATTTAGTGAAAGGATTACTGTAAAGGAGTAATGCACATGTGTTTCAAGGGAGGAACTGAACAGGGCAGATGGAGCATAGTTTTACTAGCATCTGGAAACCATACAGTCGTCACAGTTACAATATCTTGCGCGGGTAATCAGAAGTTTCCACACATGAATATGCACTTTTACATCATACACCATGGAAGAACAATTTCTTCAATTTCGCACAAATTCAAGAAGAGCAATTACGAGGATCAAAGCATCTCGATGCATGCACCAAGGCTTCAAATGTAATCCACCTATGAAAACATGCAGAACATCCATAAGAGACGGTCGGAAATTTTATGGCAGTCTACTAAGAGATTCAGAAAGCTCATTCGAGATGAAATCAACTTTTCAGAATCCCTAAAAGTACAAGCATAATAAACATTAATTATGACATTAGAGATGACTAATGTAAAAAGCAATTGCACTAATAGACAATAATAAGCACTTCAACTCCCTGAAAAAGAAATAGCATTGAATTTAAAAAAAGAGTAAATTTTATGAAACTACACATACTTTGTAAAAGTAACACAAAACTATAGCTTTTAGAAGTTATATCACAAAACTACAGATTTAGTGTTTCAATATATCACAGAACTACAAGTTTAGAAAAATATATCACAAAACTATATATTTTATGAGTGACTATCACAAAACGATGGATTTTACACCACTTAAATCTATAGTTTTATAATAAACTATCTTTGTAGGCCTATAGTTTTGTGATACATTCGGCACTATGTTGCGCACCCCGTTTCCGAGATGCACTGTGATACACGTATCAGTCCTTGGATCAGTAGCTGATACGCACAACACAACAGAATGTATATCCAAAGCATACTTCAAAAGAAAATCTAACCTGAGACAGGACTTTTAGTGGCCACACCATGAGGATCTCTACGATCCTACACCGGTTGACTAACTAAAAGCAGAGCAGGCAGCGAACACCAGGGCCCAAATCCACAAGCAGACTTGAGAAGCAGAACGAAACCAGCACAATACCTACGCGATCCTCACTGCTTAAAACCACAAATGCAGGCGGGTGAGTACATAAGGTACTCAGCAAGCTCTAACGCTAAGCAAAGGTATAAGTACAGATGCACATTGGTTGTAGCAAGGATGAGGCAGCAAGGTCCATGCTGCAAAAAGACAGTTTTATGCAAGGTTCACTACAGAAGATTTCAAAAGGGAGTGAAAGCATTTATTATCCATATATTAATAAGTTGGACCTGAGGAGTACAAACCGTTCCCGCCAGTTCCCTAATTTTTAACTGGAAGGGCCTCTACTATCCCCTCCAGACACTTTCCAAAGCACGGGTGGCTACACCCACTCACACTTCAAGGCAGTATAGAAAATCTAATCGTAGGGCGCCCGAACAGTAGCATGTCAATACCGTGACAATGGCCTATTCGGAAGGATTTTTAACTTTGTAGAGGTTGTACACTGTACCTACAGGTTATGCTACTCTTGATCATTAGAGTTGCATAACGCCTATCCCACATCTACGCAGTTTTTCACAGATTTCACTCAAGGTGCAAACAGGGGCCATCCCTCGGGGTTTTCCAGGCCGTCGATGACGCGTCGATACATTCCCGGAGTCGGGTCGTGAATATCCACCACATTCACGCCTTTTCCTGGTCCCCTCCAATCCTCGGGTATTACCAAACTAGGGGCTATATCCGCGGGCTTACGCTCCCGTGACGCGGGCAATTACCGTCGAAGGCCAGGCAGCGAGTTATCTCACGCCCTTCTCCTGTTCCCTTGTGTCTTCACTACCGACCCCCCAGTGGTTCGATGTGGAAAGAATACGTAGAGAGAATAAGTCCTGCTCAAAATATATAGGTTCTGTGGTTGCACGGGAATTACAAAGTCGAGGGCTAACGAACCGGTCCTTATATGGCAGGGGTGGCGGTCTCGTCCACGGCAGGTGGACCACAGCGAAGCCTACACACCTATCACCATCACCTCAAGTGAGCCCCACCCCACGGCCAGTAACATCCCCTCTTCACCTAGCACCAGTTGTTCTAATCTCGCCCCCTTTTATTTGTACTCACACCACCAAACTCTTTCAACTCATTTTGCAAATTAATGGTATAAGGTGCGGCGGTGCGGAGCACCGTAAATAGGGTCCTAAGCAGATCTAGTACAAGGTAATATCCGTTCCGTAAAACTATTTAGGAACGGAATCCCTATGGCTATCAAGAACACTTCGTCAATGGTTTTCAAGAAAGGTATTCATATCTATGCAGCAAGTTACTGACATAAATATAAATACCTAGGA
>BCLF01000254.1:14845-48800 GCA_001602275.1 Zoysia japonica
CTCGCGGCCGGCGCTCCCCTGCGCGCGGCCGGCGCCCCTGCTCGCGGCCGGCGTTCCCCTGCGCGGCTGCGGCTGGGCACGACCGAGTCCTTCTGCTCGTGAGCACGCGAGCAACTCAGGCGTGGCCCCTTGGCGGCTGCCCGGTCCGGTGACTGCTTGGGTGTTGCCCCAGCGCGGCGCCCCCTGTGCGTAACCTCTTCACCGCGACACGCGCCTGCATTCGGTCACCTCTAACGTCCGACGACGCGTCTGGTTCTGCGTGCGGTCACATTCCACTTAAACTTGCACCCAACCAAGGAGCACAGCCAGACCGAAATCCTAGTAGTCTCCAAACAGTCAATGTGAGTTCCTGTCTCGATCTTCTAATTTTTATTCGTGATGGTATTGTTTATTTAATGCATCTTGTGAGTCCCTGTATGTGAACAAGTAAATGTTGGTTTTTCAATTCTTTTTTCATTCAATCACAGAACTATCATACAAGTAAATTCTATCTACATAGCTTATATGCCTATATGTATCATGAGTGTGTATTAAACAGTATAATAGAGTACTTTCTGCAATATTTCATTTGTATGTGACCTTCGGATGGTGTTAATGAAGAATCAATTGGTGTGAGGGTGTTGCAAGAAGGGCCTCAAGGCTGTTACAACTAAAGAAGAAGGTGATTGCCAATTTTTTGTCTTGTAATATTAAGATTAATTGTTAATGAGTGCTTGTGTGTTACTTATGTGCTTTTGTGTGACGTGACCAATGTATTTTCAGCTATGTTTTATGCTTACTATTTGTTTCTTAGATTCCATTTTCAAAGCTACTTGTATCTTATATAAAGGTGTATGGATAAATCGTGGATCGACAATGAAGCTAGGTACAACCAGGGTTCACAAAACCGCTCGAAAACCGCGGTTTTCGATCAAACCGTTGCGGCTCGGTTTTTACGGTTGACCGGTTTTCATTTTAAAAATTTAAATTTTTTTTGAAAATTTGAAAAAATTTGAAAATTCAAAAACCGCTCAAACCGAGCGGTTTACTGCAAAAACCGTTGAAAAACCGCTTAAACTGATTTGATTTCAAATTCAAAAAGGGTAAACCGTAAAAATCGCTCGATAAACCGTAAAAACCGTTCGGTTTTTTTTTAAAAATTTGATTTTTGAATTTGTTCGGTTTTTGTAACGGTTTTCGCGGTTTTTGCGGTTTTCGTTAAACCGCTTTCGAGCGGTTTCCGCGGTTCAAACGGTTTTGAAAACCCTGGGTACAACATGATCTTTTCTCTATAACTAAAAATGTTATACGTAGTTATCAGGAGATGTAACATTTAAATTGCATGTAGGGAAACAAAGATCTATAAACAAGGAGTAAACAGTTTTCTAGCTTTTGCATTTAGAAATTCAGCAATAGGAAAGTTCTTATGCCCTTGCAGAAAATGTGTCAACTCTTTTTGGAGAGAAGCTAGTGAAGTGCGTGAACGGTTGATCGGTAAAGCTCTAGTTTACCAACCGAAGGTCGGTCGCTAAAAAGTAGTGTGTCGGTAAAGGTTTTACCGACACCACTTTCAGCAACAAATAACAAGGGTCAGTAAAAGTTTTTACGACTGACCGTAGGTCGGTGATAGTGTACTGTGGTATAGTGTTCACAATAAAATCTGTTTCCAAAGTAGATGGATAGAAAAAGTATATTATGAAAATTTTAACAGTAGTTGTTCACTTTTGAAGAAAGGGTACTGGTGGAAGACACTGTACGAGGAAATTGCTCACCAATCTCCTGTGAAAGTTACCAACTAAAACCTTGAAAAAAGTGCCTGTCCTTATGTTATGGTGGGCCGCACAGCCAGGCAGGGCTGGTCGGCTGCCTCTTCTTTATTTTAGGATCCTTTGTTTAGTTTGAATTTGAATTCTTAGATTATAGGATCAGTTAGATAAGGTTAGTTACAGGGTTTGTTTATATTAGTTCTAATGTTTGTTAGTAATTGGCTATAAAAGTTTAGGTCTGGTTACTCAATAAAGTGAGTCAGAGTTGAGGAATTCTCTCTCTCCTCTGGCTGCTCGCCACTAGAGAGGCGCCGGGCAGTAGCACGGTGCCTCAGCCTCGCCGCCGTCGGAAGCCGAAGCTCTGCCCTCCCACTTCCTTCGGGTACAACCTCCGAAGAAACTCAGCCTCTAACAATCTAGTATCAGGCATGTTCGGGCCTGATCCTACCGCCGTTTCCACCACAACCACCACCACCACCGCTGCCTCACAGCCAGCTGACGCCACCACTTCAGCCATGACCACCACTCTGGAATCCCTGACCACTGCCATCTACGACATCCAACTCGCCACACGCATGTCAGATGTTGATGGTAGATTGCCGCTAAGGACCTCGCAGCCCATGCTGCCCTATGGGATATCGGCATCGTCATCCACATCCACCATTGTCCACTCTTCTACAGGGCTGCCATAGTAGTTCAGCACCACGACGGGACCGGTTCCCATCACACAGATCCAGTTTCCCCGTCACCGTCTCCGATCCTAGGAACGATCGCCCATCCTACTGTCCAGAGGGCTTCTGCAAGGCCACTGAAGGCGCCGAGGCGCCCCACTTTCACAAACTCTCTTTTTCCATCTATGATAGAAAGGAGGATCCATTTGGTGGTTGCATCGCTGAGACCAATTCTTTCGAGCGCAGCGGATGCAGGAGGCTGACAAGGTGTGGTTGGCCTCTTTCCACATGACCGGGGTCGCCCAGCAATGGTACTATATGCTGAAACGCGACGCCATCGAGGGTGGTACATGCGCTCAAGGCTGGGAAGCGTTCAAAACACTGTGCTAACAACGCTTTGGGCCGGCACTCTCCACCAACTACCTTGCTGATCTAACATGGCTGCCCTTCTACGCCGGCGTCGAGGAGTACATGCAGGACTTCCAAGCACACTTGGCGCACGTTGGCCGCCTCATCCCACAGCAGCAAGTGCAGCTGTTCACTGGAGGACTTCCCGACCACATTCGCATCGACGTCGAACTTCATGAGCCCCAGGATCTGCAGTGCGCAATGATTTTGGCTCGTGCATTCGAGCGCTGACACTCGGCATCAGCTCCTCCTTCACTCTCGAGGCAACCGGTGAATGTCCAGACTACAACCAGCGTGGTGACGGATCTTTCATCACCACAGCCGTCCCCTGCACTACCAGCGCCTCCGTCAACTCTTCGTCGCCTGTCACCTGCCGAGATGGTCGAACGTCGTCGTAAGGGCTTTGCTTCAATTGCGACGAGCCCTATGTCCGCGGGCACAAGTGCTAGCGTTTGTTCTACCTGGAGTTGGACTTTGAGGAGGACGTGGGATCCATGTGTACGGCTACCACAAAGCACGTTATCCGAGCCAGTGGCCATCCGCCTCGACCACCATTCACATCTTCAGAACGAGGACGCCTTCCCTCCGGAACTCCAGCTCGAGGATGAGCTATGTGCCGAGGGAGAGAGAGATGTTATGGTGGGCCGCACAGCCAGGCAGGGCTGGCTCGCTGTCTCTCTTTCATTTTAGGATCTTTTGTTTAGTTTGAATTTGAATTCCTTGATTATAGGATCAGTTAGATAACGTTAGTTACAGGGTTTGTTTAGATGCACGGCGCCTCAACCTCACCGCCGTCGGAAGCCGAAACCCCAGTCTCCCACCTCCTTCGGGTACTACGGAGGAACCCAGCCTCTAACACCTTATCTTTGTGATGCCCATTCATCTCCTTGCATCCCTTATGAGGTTTTCTCATATTGGGACGGCACCTGAATTAGAAAAGTTGCAATCAGAAGCTGAAGTAACTTTCAGAGGAGGAAATACTAATAAATTGGACAGGTTGTATATGTTACTGACACAGGAAGGGCACACGTTAGTAAGTTAAATTTACATTCCCTTTCATGGAAGCTAACTGCATTCCAGTCCTCTGAAATCCCGATATGTTCAGGCATGCCAAAATTGAGAGGCCTATGTACTCCACTAAAGAATTGTAAGAGCACAAGATTCCTTGAGGCTTATCACAAGAGAATTCTATTTCTAGGGTTCTTTTAATCAAATGTACTCCACTAACTGCGTTACGCATTGCTGAAATCTTATACGTCAGGCAGGCCGCAGGCCTATGTACCCGTATCGATACGTAGCCGATACACACTACTCAGGATTCAGGAACAGTCAAACCCACACGAAAGATCGATAGCAGACAATATTAAGATTACAATGTGAAGCTAGAGATAAATAGTGGGGGTGCATCTTCTTAATCTAATTCAAATAATTCTGATGATATATGTTGAAAAATTAAGAGTTTTAGTGTGAAACTCACCAAAGCCTGGGTGCATTCGCACCCAGTAGTCATAATGACTACTGTGGCTTCGCCTTCATAAAAAAAAACTGATTAAGATACCGGAAAATCGACGAATGAAGAAACAGAGGAAAGGGAAAAGAAAAGAAATGACAGCACGTGATTCTGATCAAATGGACTATCTTACGAATTGGTAAATCCAATCTTAAGTTCTTAGACGCATCAATCGAGGAAGAAATCTTACAGCGAATTTTTCTGCCGAGCCCAAGTGAAGAAAAGTCTCTTGACGAGACTTTCGGACTTCGGAGTCTTCTATAGTGTCTGCAATAAATATCACCCAATAGCATTCGAAACGCTTGAATTTCCCAAAAAATTACAGAAACCTTCGGTCTTCGGATTCTTCTCTAGCGCGCCTGGACGCTTCGCTAGTGTCAGAAATGAATATATCACCAAAACTGCCTCCGTTTGAAGCGCATTAATTTTAAAAAATACAGAAATTTTATAGAAATTAGGCCTTATTTGGAATATAAATTCTTTTCAAAAAATCTAGATTTTTTCCTGTGAAAATTTAAATGATTCTTATAAATTTTTTATATTATTTCTGTAAAATTCCTACATTCCAAATAAGACGTTGGTTGAATTTCATAGAAAAAATTTAGGTTTGAAAAAGATTACCATGTTACAAAGTGGGCCTTACCCCTGACAATCCAGTCCGTAGCATGGCTAAGTTTGGTAAATTTTTTACTCCCTCCGTTCCTAAATTTATATCGCCCCTGTAGAAACTAATGCTTAAAACACTTTTTTGAACGTTGTGTCCATTGTTTTTAGGGGAATTTATCTACAGGACATCGTGTTTATGTCTATTTGTCTGAGTCAAACTGCCCGTCTTGATTTTCTAAAATTGTGTTTTTTGTTTGTATCACATTGTGTTAATTATTTAAACCTTTTTAATAGCTAAGATGAAAGAGAAAAATTAAGAAAAGTTGTGAGTGCCCTTTTAACTTAAGACATGTATCATCTGGTGTGACTGCCATCTTAATTCTCATTATCTAGTGCCTGTTCTATCTTGTTAGATATGAACAGTTGATCGGTTATGGGGAGATCAGAATGAAGATTTTTATTGATACAAACTTAGCAGAGGATAAAAAAAAAGAGAAGTGCTTAGGTTCAAAGAGCATTCACGCATTTTTCTCTTATATCTCTCATTACGCCTGTTCAAAGTTTAAATGCCGAAAATAGTGTGCTACGAACAAAAAGAATAATTTCGATGTCTTGTGAACAAAATCAAGATGAGCAGTGTGATACAGATCAAGTAGCACATTTATGATGTTCTGTACACAAATGCCCCTTGTTTTTGTCATCGCTGCTGAGCGATGAAACATGCACCGGTTCTTCCATGGTTTTGATTTGATGGTTTGAAGCATTAATATTCTGAATGGAAGATATAGAATATTCACTAGATAAGTTCTATTTACAGAGGAAGAGTCTTTATTAGTGACATTTCAAAAAGTACATTGAAATTTCTTCAAACAAATACATCAAACCAATCTTTGATTCCAAACATTTGAAATGTTTGACTCAAAATGATATATTAGGTGAGTGTTGTGTCCTTAAATATCGTATTTTACCATCAAATACCTTCATAAAAGGCATCAAGTGATCAACCAACATAGTGGTAAGGGTTTATTACTAACTATTTTCACGAGTAGTGATGAATTTGTGTGTGCAGGTGATTAAGGCTCAGAAATGAGGGGAAGCAGAAGTAACTAAAGGAGGAAACACACTTTTAGCCAATCTGAGGTAAGTACTTATGTTGGAACCGAGGATCGACAAACGATCAACAGGAGCACGATAACACATATATTTTCAAGTCCGAATGCCATGGCGCACATACAAACGCTAGGCTCAGTACTAGAACATGAGAGGAGACTTTTTCTAGGTGACCCATGCATACCGAGTGACAAACGCTGCAGCAACGACAACACTGGCACCCTCTATCTCTAGGCTCACCTCAAACATGCAATTTGTGATAGACCGTCCCACAAATGAGACGATCTATCGATCACAGGATCTTATCGGGTGTCGTCCGACGAAGTGAGGACCAACAGTACAACTCAAGAACGATAAAATACATTACAAACTATTGATTAAGTTAATAAAACAAAAGTTTTAAAAGCGCGAAAGCAGTAACCTTATTTAAACTAAGGTCTCTTGGAAACTATGCATAAGATGACATCGAGCCCATACGATGCATCTTCTAGCAGCACCCAACAGCAGCGCAGCGAGCAGGGCTCCCAACGAACATAGCCACCCTCGAGGGTTGCTTCTGCCAATTGGTCCAGAGGAGGGAGAGAGAAACCACCTGCACACAAAACTACATAGAGTCAAGCCATGAGCATTCAAATGCTCAGTAAGTCTTACCCGTCAACGTGACCAACTACAGCTGACTTCAAGGATATTATAAGGCTGACTCATGGATGACCTTTTGCATAAAACATAGCACTATTAGTGGATCCTAACTTTCCTTTTTTAGCGGTAAGTTAAGTTAATGAAATGTAAATTTAATTTGCACTATAAACTATAGCAAACATGATCACCAAGCAATTGCCTATAAACTAAACAAACAATTCATATTGTTAATAAAGTTTGGTTGTTACTACGACATGACGCAGTGAACAAGCGGTACTCATTACTGTGTGGGGCAGCGATTCTAATTGATTTACACCAGCTAGAAAAAACCTGAAATACACGACATGTGCGCGCTTCTCGGAAGCCGCACGTGACCACCTTTTGCTCAACCCATTGGGCTGGTCTAAACAGGCGCACCTCTCCCGAGCACAGGGTCCTCCATGCGATCACCACTCAGAATGTATCCATGGTTAGAAACAAGGCTCTCCTCTGTCGCCGCCAAACGAGAGGTGAGGGTCATCCAACCACTATGGTGTTTTGCTACATCGGTTTTCTGGGTCTCATGTCCTCAGTATTTAATCGGTACATTCAAACTTGCTCAACAGAGTCACACTCAAATCGGTCCTTAACCGATACATACATAGCTACCACCGTGAAGGCCCATCCTTCTCAAACCCTCCTATACAACATCCCTGTCCGGTCTCAAGTTCATTAAGTGATGGGATAAATTAACCCTAAGTCTACACTACTAGAAATTAGGCCTATTGCCACGCAACACGCTGCAACAATACAAAATACGTTGTAATAGGTAGGTGCTATTACAACCAATTTCATAAATTGTAGCAATAGATGAAGATAATGCTACATTTCTTTTAGCGTTGTGATAATCTTAACTTTTGTTGCAATAGATTTCTATTCTTGCCACAAATTATTGGTGTTGTGATAATTTTGATACTTTGTTGCTATAAGTTAGTGTTATTGCCAAAAAATGAATTACATGGCAACACGATAAATTTATTGCCACAAATATACTACGTTGTGATAGTCTCAGACTTTACGTTGCGATAAGTTGATGTTATTGCCATGAAAAAAGGTGGAGTGGCAATTTGTTAAATTTGCTGCCGCAAATATCAAGTGTTGTGATACTCTAAATTTTTCATTGCGAAAAGTATGGTTATATTACCACAAAAAGATGTTGTTGTAACATGCCCAATCTTTTTGCGACATCTTATTGGTGTTGCGATAATCGTGACAACCGTAGTAATAAGTTAGTGCTATTACTACAAAAAATAGTTACGTGGCAATATAGTAAATTTATTACCGCAGAAATGTAACAGGTAGCTTGATGCTATTGCCACAAAAATGGATGGAGTGGCAATATGTCAAATTTGTTGCAACAAATATTTAATGTTGCGATAGTCTAAATTTTTCATTGCAAAAAATGAGGTTATATTGCCACAAAAAGATGTTGTTGTAACATGTCTATTTTTTACCATATGTATGGTAGCGTTATGATGATATTGATTTTTCATTACAAAAGGAATATTGTATAGCAAAAAAAAATGTTGTGGCAACTATATGGGTATGAATTTATTTATTAAAGAAAATAAAATAAAAATTGAATCAAAATCAGATTAAGTTTCCTAAATTTTTCTTAATGTTTACAGTCATTATTCTATTCTTGGATCTTTATTCTTCCTTTCCTTCTTCGTCAACACCCTTGCCCTTGCGTAGCAGGATGATCGCCGCGGCAGCGGGCAGCAGGTGCATCCGTGCATGCTACGGTTTGACTTCTTTGTTGTGGTTGCTCGCGGCAACATGCCTATGAGCAGATTTTCTTACGTCGTCCAGAGCTGCGGATACGGCTGGTACCGTTCATGCGCTGATGCGAGCAGCCACGCGAGGGCAGCGTATTTTTTCCGCGGGGGGGGGGGGGGGGGGGGGGGGGGGGGGGGCATGTGTTCAGTCTGTCGATATGGAAACATCTGCAGCTCCGGCCATTATGTGTTTCGTTTTTCTCCAACATGCCTATGATGCTAGCTAGGAGCACTAACTTGTATGAGCTAAGAGCAGCAAGCTTCTACTTTTCCCTGTCGTTTCTTGGATGAAAATATGAGTGAGTAAATTAGTTAATTTATCCTTGATGGTTACGCTGACTAGATTAGTCAGAAGTGTCATATCCTATTATTACTCCCTCCCCAATTCTTGTTTGTCCTGAAGTCATAACCAATGCAACTACAATTTTTTTTTGTATATTTTTCCCCTCGATGCAAAACTATTATTTGTATTTCACATCACTAGAGTTATGACATACAAGTACGATTGTTTGGTATCAATACAAAATGTTTTACAATATGAGACTCATATTTTTTAAAATACAGTGTCATATACAAACACTTAAACATGCATAACATGATCATCCATGGTACATACGTATCACTTTAAGAGAACAAGATACATAATATGATTTGGCATGACATATTGTTCAACTCCATGTAAGATATAACGTGATCCACTCCAGCAATAAGATCTTATATCACAGAATATGAAATAATCCATAAAACTTATTTTCAAGTAAACAAAATATCCAAAGATACTGAAATGTTTCTATATATCTTGCCATCAATTATTTTGGATCACCACTTTCATCACTGTTTTTTGCACATATTTCGTATCTTCTGCTACAATAAAAATAAAATAAAAATTTTAAAAGAGTAAATATTGAACCATAGAATGGGATAATGCTAGAACTTTTTTTAATCCAGTGGTAGGTGTTCTGCCTTTGCCTCAAGAGAGCACTGTAAGTGGTCTCTGGGATACAAAGTAAACAATAAACTTGAGTAGCACAGATTGGTAACAAATAAAAACGAACTTGGCCAACAGGTTGGCCTAAGAAAATGGAAACATAGTGGTACAAGGCTACTGAATTTTCTATGCATCTGTCACCTAAGAAAATGCAAAAAATTGTAGGATAAATACCTTTCTTTTGACCATTTTCTTTTCTGTAGCCTACCAAGCAATATAATTAGACAAAAAAATCATCATTAAACACTTCCGCTTCACAATTCACAGGTGCAACATGTCCATCATCAACGTAGGTGTCATCTTCTTTTTCATCTGATAGGTCTAAATCATTTGGTTCATGCACAACTTCAGCAAGCACCTTTTCAATGATAAAAGCATCACCACTTACCCCTTCCATGTCTGGTCTTCTCCAAATTTTCAACTCTTCTGTGTGCCAGAAATATTCATATCTTCAACACCCACATCTAATGAGTCAACATCGATTTCTCCCTGGTTTTCTGTATCTGGTGCTTCAGGCATGGCAAATAGATTTCTAGGTTTCAATCTAACAACAGTGCACCATTCTGGTTTCTTTGTGCCTTTCACATAAACCACCTGTTCAGCTTGTGTCCCGAGGATATAAGGATCATCTAAATATCGAATTCGAGTACCATTACTCTTAGTGGCAGCAGGTATATCAAACCAATCACACTGAAACAATATGACCTCTTTTCCATTAGGAAACAAAAGCCTTCTCTTTTTATTTGGAACTATATGCTGGTTCCTTTGGACTAATCGAAATGAATGGGTTTTTCCAAACAAACTTGTGATAGAGCCACAAAACATGATTTTTAAACTAATGTCTCTTCTACAGCGATGGAAAGTACTTACCAAAGGAAGAGACAGGGAGGAGGTGGAAAGCATGATCAGGGCAATAAGTAACAAAATGCGACGGAGATGAGATCCACAGGGGATGGGATAAATCATATACTGGAGACTTTCTGGTGCGTGAGGGTCCGAAATGGAGCCTTTTTGTTATTGTAGGAGGTTAATTTAGTGGTGTTAAGCCTGTCAGTTGTGTTCAATTGTCTTTTGTCCTGATAGTAGGTGACAATGGTACTGGTTTGGTTGTTGAGGGGAAGAGAGGACGTGGTATTGTATTTTGTAAACTTGTATGGTTAGCTGGTAACCCCAGCAGACTATCTTTTGCTTTATATAAAGCAGGGCCAATGCCTTCGGTCTAACTCTAGTGAAATAATTTTTTTAATCACACCATACCAGTCCATATTGCCAGTACTGTCATCACCTTTGACAACTACACCACTATTTTGTGTAGCCAGGTTCTTCTCTATGCTAGTAGTTCGAAATAGAAAACCGTTGATAAAGTATCTGTTGAAAACACGTGTTCGATGGTCTGGACCTTGAGAAAGGGCATACAAGAGATCACTTGTTTTCCCTTCTTGATAAAGAGTTTTGATCTGCACCAAGTACATAAATACAAGACATTAAAAAGATAAAATGCAAAATTTATTGGCATTACAAAAAAGGCATCTAATTAAACCGTTACTCACCTTACACTCAAACCAGCCTACAATTTGTCCTTGTGACGTTGCTCAATATTACATGGGCTTATTTTTGCAAGCAATTCCTTATGCTCACTGATTTTAGGGAAAAGAGTTGGAATTAGAAAAAAATAAGGCATACAAAAATATAAGTAAATTAGTATAACATCTTACTCTGCCCATGGAATGGCCTCATCACAATTTGTGATTACATAGTGCCGCATCTGAAACCTATCAACCGACTCGATAGTAAATCCTTTCTTACTATAGTCAACGTTGCCAAATATATTTAGACCCGATGGTGGTTCATTCACTGCAACACTTTCATGACGCCCTGGACGATTTAGCTTGGTATCAATGTCTGGCAAGAAGCGAGAACAAAATGTCAAGCATTCCTCAATATATATCCCTCGGCTATGGAACCTTCAAGGTGTGCTTTGTTCCGCACATAGCCTTTATGTGTACAAAGGTATCTCTCAATCGGATACATCCATCTATAGCACATAGGTCCTCCTAGTTTAGCCTCATCAGCTAGATGAACTGGCAAATGCATCATTATATAAAAAAAAACTAGGTGGGACTGTCATCTCAAGACGACAAAGAGTTTCTTTTATCAACAAGCTCAGATTATCAAGTTCTTCAACCTCTAGCTATTTGGAACATATTGAATTGAAAAATCTACTAAACTGACTTAGTGGGATAGAAACCTCTTCAGGCAGTATGTTTCGTATAGCTAAGGGTAGCAATTTCTGGAAGATAACATGGCAATAATGAGTTTTGCCACCAGATATCTTGCAGGCCTGGACATCCACCAGCTTCTTGAAACTAGAGGCATAACCATCTGGCATCTTCACTCCTTATAAAAATTTGCATAAATATGTCTTCTCATCTTTACCCAAATAATACAATGCTGGAGGCAACAAGTACTTACCATTCTTTATGACAGGATGTTGATCAACCCGTATTCCCATATCTTGCAAATCAAGCCGAGATTTCTCACCATCTTTTGATTTACTTGGTAACTGCAGTAAAGTACCTAATATGCTCTCACAAATATTTTTCTCAATGTGCATCACATCTAAATTATGCCTGAGAAGCAAAGTTTTCCAGTATGGCAGTTCAAAAAAAAAAATACTCTTCTTCCTCCAATTGTGTCATCTTGTTTCTTATTCACGTTGCTTCCGCTTTCCTGTCATCTTTCCAAATGTCACTTGCTGAAAACTTCCATACTGTTGTAGCACCTGCTCACCAGTCAATGGCACCGGAGGCTCCCTGGTTTCCACCTTATTATTGAAGCTGATCTTGTTGCGGTGCCATCTATGGTTCAATGGCAGAAAGCGACGATGTCCCATATAGCAATGCTTGGACCCATATTTCAGCCATAAATAATCAGTGTGTTTGTGGCAGCATGGACATGCAAATTTGCCTTTGGTACTCCATCCTGATAGCATTGCATATGCTGGAAAATCATTAATTGTCCACAATAGAATTGCACGCAAAGTAAAATTCTTCTTGTCCTTTGCATCCCATGTCTCAACACCATTAATCCAACGATCTTTTAGCTCATCAATCATGGGCTAAATACATCAATATTCTGACCTGGGGATTTTGGTCCTGGTATCAACATTGATATCATCCAAAACGATTGTTTCAAACACAACCAAAGTGGCAAATTGTAAGGAATTAGAATCACAGGCCACATAGTATATGTAACATTCAACATCCCAAAAGGGTTGAAGCCATCTGACGTAATACCTAGCCTAACATTGCGAGGATCTGATGCAAATTCAGGATACTTGTTATCCACATGCTTCCATGCCAATGAGTCAGCAGGGTGACGCAATTTTCGATCACTGACCAATGCATCCTTATGCCATCGCATAAGTGATGATGTGCTTTCTCTCATATGTCACACACTCTCCGAGGAACTTTAGTGGGAATAGTTGCTCCAACTGCATTCCTGAGCAACTAAAAAGGACTACCGAAGAAACAAAGATAGATTCAGCTGTTCTGATGTGGCACGCTATGGTCTGGACAGCTTCTCCGTTTGATATCTGTTGACACCGAAATCGGGTCAGGGCCAACACACCGCTCGCACGTTCGTGTGCGAGAACGCCGGCGCTTTTTCAACGCCGGGTTTGGACAGCACCTAAACAACCCTGTCTTGAGAGGGACCCCGTCGGAGGAGGATCATCTTAGGTTGATCCGGGCTCGGTCAGGTCAGCCGGATCATCTTCGGTCGTCACCGGGACAAAAGAAGAACTGCAAAACGGGGGTCGAGTGAGGGGATTAGGGTTTGGAGAGACAAAAAAAAACGTAAAGGCATATGATAGATTCGATTGGGATACCTTCTCAATCGGCCTTAGGCCTCTTTATATAGAGGTGGGTGGTCTTATCCCGTGCAGCCGTGAATCCCCTCTATTAAGAAACAAATTAGCTCTGATTTCCTGTAAAAACTTCCAAAAACGCGGGATTCCTAGACACTCCGGTCAAGAGCCGGAGACTCCGGTGTCGGACACTCCGGTCGGTTTAGACTGGTTCTAGAAAGGGGTCTCTCGGACACTCCGGCCTTGGACCGGAGACTTTGGTGTCGAATATTCCGGTCTTGGGCCAAACATTTCGGTGAATTTCTGGTGGTTCCAGAAGGGTCTACCGGATACTCCGGCCTTGGACCAGACACTCCGGAGGTCTTGGAACAGATTTCAGAAGGGGGTCTACTGGACCCTTCGGCCTGGCCAGACACTCCGGAGGTCTTGGAACCGATTCCAGAAGGGGGTCTCCCGGACCCTCTGGCCTGGTGCCAGACACTCCGGAGGTCTTGGAACCGATTCCAGTAGGAGGTCTGCCGGACCCTCCGGCCTGGTGTCGGACACTCCAGAGGTCTTGGAACCGATTCCAGTAGGGGGCCTGCCAGACCCTCCGGCCTGGTGCCTGTAACGACCGGGTTTTTCTTACTTTTCGATAAGTCCCGATCTTCCGTGACCTTGCCAATCTTAGGAGGTTGGCAAGCACAACATCACAAGCGATCAATCAAAAAACCATAACACAAGCATTAAACAAAAAACGAGAATAGAAAATAGCAAGTTAATGCAGATTTATTAGAATGTAATCCTTCAAAGGGGTCCATCGGTACGCAGGCCGAAATCATCTGAGCAGAACGATCACTATCGAGAAATCTATAGAAAAGCAGCAACAAAAGCATCATTATAACAGCAGCGGCGAACCTTCTCATCACAGGCACGCTTGAGCGTAGGAGCTGACTTCACAGTCCGTCGGAGACGAAGTTAAAGTCGAAGCTGTGGGTATCATCTGAAAACAACAAATTGGGAAGCCACGAGTACGAATACTCAGCAAACCGCGTACTACCTATCAACAATGTATGCATGCAAATGGTTTCAAGGGTAAAGACCGGCTCAAGTGCTAAATGCAAGTTTAAAACATTTTATTTTATTTTAAAGATGCAAGAAACTTTTATTTTAAAACTGTCAAATTTTATTATCTTGCCCCGCAGGGATCTCCGTTATCTCGGACGAGGATTCATTTTAAATGCCGATGTCACCTCCACACCCAGCCACAGCTCAAAGGTCAAAGTCCAAAACATTTTAAAATAGAAGAGGAGGGAAGAAAAAAAACTACTCAACGAGGAGCACAACTCAGGGGCTGTCCTTCAAAAAAAGGACGTGACAATGCGTATTGACTGTAACTCTGCAGAATTTATGCACCTGTACCCACGAGAAGTGTCGTCGAGAACTACCATCGTAGTCCCGACGAACACACAAGACCCGTCCACAAGCTTTAACTAGCGTTATCCATCCTCCAGGATAGGGATCCCAAATGCCTACACAATCGGGTCTTGAAACTGTGAAGAGCCTACCACTGATCAGGTGGGGTATTTTGATCTCATGTGGGGAGTCATAGCTCTGCACCACACTAACACGTCATCGCCAACCCACGAGTAAACAACTAGCCTCGACAAGCTTTAAGATCAAATCACTGCCCATACAAGGTAACGTGGTGTGCATGGTTGTCAACTGAGCGTACAAGGCTCGAAGGACTCGGTTCTTAATTGTCGGGGCATGCACTCTCTCCAACCTCAACGCCAACAACCAACAAGTCTCACGGAAAGATCTCAGCCCGGATCTTCTTGATGTACCCGCCAAAGGTACGCCCACAGGGACTTCTCAAAAATCCTCCAGCTCCTCATACTCTATCCTACCCCCGTTAAATAGTTATGTATAGTTATTTGCAAAACTCACACATTTTAATCACTGTTCAAAATCATTTAACACAAATTCTATTTTTATAGCGATAGGTGTGAGATAAAAATAAATGCGACTAAGCATAAAAATAAAATAATTATTCTAAAGCAATCCTAGGGCTCATATTTGTGGAACAATAAATAGGCACGGCTTAAGATTCTTGCTAGCATATTTTAAAACAGTTGGCATGCAAATTAGAATTCCAAACAAAACATGCAGTTTAAAATGCTGGGTACAAAATTGATCAAAGAACGTGGTTTGCCTGGTAGCACAGGACCGTAGTCAAGATCCGGATCATCGAACTAAGCGGGCTTGTGGTACTTCTTCTCGGGATCACCAGCTAAACACAACACGAACAGAGGTGAGACTAGGTACGCGATAATTTAAATTCGATTAATTAAATCTAAATTTAAATTACTAAGCTAATCGTGCTCAAAACGTTCCCCGAAAAATTCTACACAACGTTCTCGACGAGATGAATTTAACGAAACAATTTTGAGAATCTTTTGAGATCAAATGGAGTTCCCTAAAAATCTTCGAAGATTTAGACTACAAGAAACTAAACTAACCGCAAATCGATTAGCCTAAAGGAACACACGAAACGCTCTGCTCTTCCATGTAACTATCCTCACTAGCGACCAACTCTACGATCTACTAAAGAGGAAAAACACGAGAGGGATTTGATAGCTCACCACAGTAGAGGGCAGTGGATCGGTGGCGGTTGACAGAGACGGTGCGCTGGATCGAAGTCGGGAACAGGTGACGGGGACCGAAAACGGCGCGCTGGATCGGGAGTGGAGACGGCGCGGGACAGGAACCAGTCGACGGGTGACGCAGACCGTGGCGACGTGGATCGGCGAAGGGCGGTTGACGCACTTGACGAAGACCGAAGCGACGGGCGCGATGACAGATCCGCGACGCGCGCGGGACGGAGCGGTTGACGGCACGCGGCTCAAAGGGGAACGGCGCGGAGACGACCGACACGGCGCGCGGCTCCAGGCGATGCGGTTAAGACGGGGCGACGGGGCGATGCGACCGAGGAAGCGGTGGACAGAGCCAGCGCTGGGCGACGCGGGACGGAATCGACGCGCGGGACGGAGCGGTTGACCGAGGCGGAGACTAGCGACGCGCACGGTAGACAGAGTCGCGGTGACGGCCCACTTCTGGAGACTTGGGGAGGAGGAAAGAAAAATGAGAGGAAGAGCGAGGGGTTGGTGGGAAGAGATAAAATAGAAGGGGTACTTATAGGAGAGATTAATTAGGGAGGTTTGAGAATTAATTAAAGACTTTAGGAATTAATTAGGGAGTTAATTAAAGGCTGTGGGAATTATTCTCAGCCCAACAAAAGCTCGCGGACCAAAATTATTTCGGTGCCAGGTAATCAAAAGGAGAAATTCGAAATCTAACGGAACGAAATTGGAATAATCTTCTCCTTGATTAATTTGAAAATTTCGGGATGTTACAACCCATGGCCGCGTCGTCGACGGCTGGAAAAACGGGTTCCTTAACTTGAGAGATCGCGCCTTGGCGGTTCTTTTTGAAACACGCCAAGTACTCCTGCAGCTCCTACTCCTCGCGCGCCTTGCGCGCCTCCTCAGGCAACTTCTCCAAAGTTGACATGACGATGTTCGCCATGAAGATCTCGGAGGTCATGGTGGAAACGATGATTCGGTTTGTGCAACCGGAATCACTCGTCCCCAGCGGAGTTGTCAAAAAGTGTGTTGACACCGAAATCGGGTCAGGGCCAACACACCGCTCGCACGTCTGTGTGCAGTAACGCTGGCGCTTCTTCAACGCCGGGTTTGGACAGCACCTAGACAACCTCGCCTCAGGAGAGACCCCATCGGAGGAGAATCGTCTTAGGGTTGATCCGGGCTCAGTCAGGCCAGCCGAATCGCCTTCGGTCGTTGCCGAGATGAAGGAAGAACAGCAAAATGGGGGTCGAGTGAGGGGATTAAGGTTTGAAGAGACAGAAAACGTAAAGTCAAATGATAGGTTCGATCGGGATACCTCCTCAATCGGCCTTAGGCCTCTTTATATAGAGGTTGGGTGGTCTTACCCCGTGCAGCCATGAATCCTCTCTATTAGAAAACAAATTAGCTCTGATTTCCTGTAAAAACTTCCAAAAACACGGGATTCCCAGACACTCCGGTCAAGAGTCGGAGACTCCGGCATTAGACACTCCGGTCGGGTGCCGGAGGCTCCGGTCGGTTTAGACCGGTTCCAGAAGGGGGTTTCTCGAACACTCCAATCTTGGATCGGAGACTCCGGTGTCGGATATTCCGGTCTTGGGCCGGACATTCTGGTGAATTTCTGGTGGTTCCAGAAGGGGTCTACCGGATACTCCGGCCTCGGACCGGAGACTCCGGAGGTCTTGGAACAGATTCCAAAAGGGGGTCTACCGGACCCTCCGGCCAGGTGCCGGACACTCCGGAGGTCTCGGAACCGATTCCAGAAAGGGGTCTGTCGGACCCTCCGGCCTGGTGCCGGACACTCCGGAGGTCTTGGAACCAATTCCAGAAAGGGGTCTGCCGGACCTTCCCGCTTGGTGCCAGACACTTCGGAGGTCTTGGAACCGATTCCAGTAGGGGGACTGCCGGACCCTCTGGCTTGGTGCCGGACACTCCGGAGGTCTTGGTGCCGATTCCAGTAGGGGGGGTCTGCTGGACCCTCCGGCCTGGTGCCGGACACTTCGGTATTTGTAAATTTTGAGTGTCAACAATATCTAAAAAGTTATTGTTCAAAGAATTATGAACCGGCTCATCTGGCTATCTGTTTTGACTATACGTTTGTTACTTCATTTTCACTCTATCCATGTTTTTTCTTCAGGCTCTTGTTTTGATTCTTATGTCACACACTCTTTGGGAGGTTTCCTATACTTCTCTGACACTGAAAAGGTTAATATTCTTCAACTGAGATCAGAGCACACCATTTGAGTTTGTTCCTTTCTGCTAACTTCCATATAGAACTCAACATCTCTTGTGGTGAATTTAGGGCAGCCAGTTGATGTCGCTGATCATCCAGCAGCATTTCTCTCCACACGCATTTAGCATATTTACATTTGAGAAAGCGATGGCCACCATCATTATCTAGCCGCAAGCACAGGGATATCTAGTATCAATGTCCATTTCCCTTATCTGAAAATTTCTTATCATAGGCAAACTGTTATCCAACATTTCCTGCATATTGATGCCTAAACTGAACCGAGTCCCTATTCTTATGGTTTTGCAGGCATTTACCCACATAGTATGTAGTACTCAAACTAAAGACCACACTTTTTCCTATCGCTTTGGAACCATGGACCAAGCAGGGCAGGAAAAAAGATCACTCAATGCAGTGTAGTGACCTGTGAAGCTACATTTGGATCGTGTTAGTGGTACTTGTTGATATTTTAAGCAGACAGATATTTCAGTGTGACAGGGACTGAACGTCGGCTTTTAAACATGTGAATGATCTAATCATATGTTATAAACGAAAGAGGACAGCCATTCATGACTGTAATTTAAGTGCTGCAGGAACTGCTTCAGTCTTACATGAACATTTCAAATTCGGTCAAATTAAAATAGACTCGAATTTTCAAATGATACGGGTACAAATTTCTCCACCACCAGACCCTTCCCCCAAGAAAAAAATTCCCACGAAATCCACATCCCGCCGTAGTTTCCCTTCTAAATTCCAAAACAAAGCACCATTCCAGGGAAAGAATCAGCCATGGTCATATCTATGGAAAGAGGCAGAGAACGTGGCCATTCCCTAATTCTGTGCGTAGTCCAGGGAAAGAGACGTCCAAGAAAACTTCCATATTGTCCCACCTCCACATTGCAAACCAATTCACGACCTCCTGGGCAACAGAGAAGAGGAGCAGAGCATTAGTTCCCTGATTCAGCATCGCCAGACTGAGATGGAAGCCGAGGAGCACGAGGTTATCAGGTCCGATCCTGCTCGTGAGCAGGCTCACGGTTTCATTGGCATGGATCCGAGCTCATTTGACTCTTCCCCCATCAGGTAAAATAATGAAATCCTCCATCGTCCTTCTACGTTGTTTAGGTGCCAGATCAAACTGGGATCAGGCTGCTGTGTTTAAGTTTCATGCAGAAAACATGTATGTTTAACTACCTTGTATAAGAGATTGGTTACAGTTGACTTAGATCATGGATGTGTATCACTTCCTGAACCTGTACGTATTTATCTTATTGTTATTAATTTCAGTAGAAGATATCAGAGTAATGTCTTGTTGAATGTTTGATTTCATGATAATCATGTACTCCAGTACAATACTATCATACTGTCTGCAAAAAATGTATAAAAAGCATTTTTTCTTGCTATCATATCTTCGGTCTCAGAATCACGATACTTGAAATCTTGCATTGCTCTGCTTCAGAAATACTCTTACTGTAGCTAGTGAAAAGATATCAAAACCTTCAGTACCTTAAACTATATAACTGATCTCAACGAAGTGACTGCCAAATTTTCTGAATTTAATTTAGATGTCCACAGAAGCTGTAAAGTTTCGATAGGAATTTCCAGGGTGCCTGTATTCTTTCTTTCAGATGTAAGCTTTGCTTTTTACGAGCTCTTTCGTTTCAACTCTAGAAGAAGCCTGCATCAATACATCCAGACAATAGAGTCAATACTATCAGAAGCTTGCTTGCATTTCTTGATTGAAGGCTCTGAATTAAATAAAAAATTACTGTTAGTGGTTTGAAATTTTGCAATGCAATTTTCCAGCTCTAGCAGCAGGTTCCATCAGTACATTGAGTACTAGCAGTAACTTGGGTGCAGATGTTGATTAAAGGCAAATGGACTAAATAAAAACTTATTGTAACTGGTTTGAAAATTTGCAGTGAAATTTTACTAGCATGTCGATATTGTTGTAGTGATCTTCACTGCATGTAAAATTCTTTCACTGTGGCAGGATGACTGGTGAGATGTGAAATCTTATTTCCAGTGCAAAGGCGCACCTCCAGACAAAGAATTCATCCGGTTTGAAGTTGACAGAGCTAATATCTCATTTTTCAACTTGATTTGTATGAAAGGAAAGTTGGGATACGCCGGTAGGGACTTCTTGTACTACAAGAAGCGATGTGGCCGGGATTTAGCAACTCTTGAGATGATCGATTTTGATCATCATGCACAATCAATGATACAAAACAATGCAAGAGAAAGAAAAGTCAGATTGTTATTGAGTAGGGATGAACTCACAGAGCTGCAGGTGAGCATAACACCCATGAAGAGACCAAGGGAGCCACCAAATAGCGTTCAAGATGCTAGTACAATGGAACCAGTTGATGCATACAAGTTCTGGCTTGCAAATCTCCAAGAGGAACATGTTGACATAGGTTGGTTCTGTTCCAATAATATGAAATCAATGTGTAATGCAATCAAAAACACTAATGTATTCATGCTTTGCAGAATTCAGTGATGACTACAGAGAGGAAACAATCAAGACATACAAGGAATGGTTAAGGCAGCGAGAAGAACTTGCTAATATCAGTAATTTTATTTCTTTTCCTCAATGCCAAAAATAAACAATCAATTAAAAATTCAAAGATATATTACAAAAGCTTCCTTTATTTGCAGTTTCGTATTTACATCTAGGTTTAGATGATGTGGATACACGTCCTAATGACGAAAATCAGGAAAGTAGACCCTTGCCAACAGAGTGGCCATCTCATGCTCGACTTTCAAAGAAGAAGAAAATTGGTAACTTGTTGCTACTTGAGTCTATTTCTTTGTTCAATTCTACCTCTGAACAATTTTTATTCTTAATGTTTGAGTAGCAGGTGCAAAGAACTATGGTCGTGGGACCCTGAAAGGTTTATCAGCAGCCATCAAGAGAATAAAGAGTGGAACTCAAATGCCCGCACATTCGTCGATGAGGTGGTAACTTTTACAAGAAAAAGGGCTCCACTCATCGGAGTGAGAAGCTGGAAGGATATAAAGCAAAATGTCAAAAATTCTATAGCATCAGATATACTCGTATGTATATTTATTTGTGTTGCTACTTATATTAAAACTGTAATTACGAAATAATGCACCTTCTCTTCATGTGCTCCACTGCAACAGAATAAGTGGACCTTTCAAGCCACGGTGAATGCAGAAGAAAAGATATGGGCTATTGCCTCAGAGCAGTACAAAGGATGGAGGTCAACGTTTAGCGCTACATACAAGGCATATAGTACTTATGATGAGAGAATGAAGAAGAAGCCTGAAGATGTTGATATTGTTGAATGGCACTACTTGATGCTGTACTTTGGAAGCGAAAAATTCCAGGTATGATAGCATATTCTTTATTTCATCAAATACATATGTCAGAATGAGTATTTTGTTCATTTAATTTACAATGCATTTTATTCTGAAACTGTTTGCAGAAGATTAGCCAAGCAAACTCTGGAAATCGTAAGCAACAAAAGACCCAACACCTAATGGACTCCAAACCATATTCCCAATTTAGCTATGAGCAGGTAATGATCTGATAAACAATTGGTTCTTTAGTTGTTACATTAATAACTATTCATATCATTAATTCTCAACAGAGGGATCCAGAAACAGGTGAAGAGCCAAATGATTTGACTCTTTTTCAGCTGACTCATATGAAGAATGGGGAATGATCAAACGCTGCATCTAAGTATGTCTATGTGAGTATTGCACTGTTCCTAGTTCAATTATGTTATTAAGTGAGTAAATCCTCTGATCAATGTTTTTCAATCACAAGGATAACGAATCCGCAAACATTTATGAGAAGGAAGCTTTATCCGATAGATTGCTATCACAAGAGGAAAATGATGTTTTCCAATCGACATACAGGGAAAGCATAGGATGCAAAACATCCAAACCTCATGGACATGGATATTTGGCAAAATATCCAACGCGAAGACAACTAATGAATGCTCAGTTTGAAGAACAAGCACGCGTTTCAGCTGCGCATAGGCAAAAAAATATTGAACTCGAAGGCAAGGTTGAAAAGCTAGAAGAACAACTTGCAAAAGAAGTTGCTGAAAGGGATAGAATATTGGAAGAAAGTCAGCAACAGATTCGAGAGGCAGAGCAAAAAGAAAGGGAAGCACTTAGAGAAGAACTCAGGAAAGAGATGCTTTCAATGCTTGCAGAACAGAGAGAAGAAATGTCACAGCAGGTAACAAATTTGGAAAATGAGTATAGCTATGATGATTCTGTACACTATGGCATCTAATTTATTTTCTTTTCCTTTGGTTTTCAGGCTGCTTTAGAAAGCACCATCCCAATAGATACTGGAGATGTACGCAAGACTGGAACTTCTTAAGTTAACCAAAAAAACAATGCTAATGCGTCAGCAATATGTATTTCTTCTCATCATCTAAGGAGTTGTGTTAAAACTCGTACACATTCAAGGGGTGAACTAGTAAGTTTTCTAAGGCTACACGCATTCTAGTGAAAAATTATAAATGATTTATTTATTTTTACCTTGAATTGCTACCTGTATTTGTTTCGACATGTTTACTCCATGCAGCATTAATATATAGTGTTGCTAAAGATTTAGTTGCTTCAATCTTCTAGTGAGCTAGTCCCTACAATTTATATCTTCTATTTAAACAAATTAGCTAGAACAATGTGTTATCATCTTAATTAATTATATATGTTGGAGGTTATTGACTACTTTTGTGGTAACAACTAGCTATGTATTATCAAGTTACAAATTAAAACAGCCACAAAGTATAAAAAATTTTATGGAAAAAATTTGTACTTTAATTTTGCTTGATGGTTGATCTAAATATTTGATGTACCTTATTATTCTCTTGGACTATTGTTCAATAATCAATGTAAATACTTTTATTGTAGGATGATACAATTTGAATACCTCCTGCTGTCATGCCATATCAAGTCAAGCAAGCCTACAATCTCGAGAGATCTATGATGAACTCATATAGAACATTATTTATGTTATCACACATTGCTATGAAACTAGTTTAAAATTTAGTTTGCTATTGTACGTTTATAATATGGTGATTGTACACTATTATAATGTGGTTATTACAATTAATGACTAGTTGGTTATCTTATGTCGTGATGGAATGATTTCATATTCTTGATGAGGTGATTTGTATTTTGATAAATTTTTAGCAGCGATACATAAAATGTATATTTGAATTTGATTATAATAAATTATTGTAAAGTTGCTATTTCATTGCAATACTACCATTTGCGCGTATAGCATTTGATGCAATGATATATAATTGCCATAAAATAAAATTTGTTGCAATATTATTTCTTTCCATAAATTTATTTCCGTTGCAAACAAATCTATTGCATGGAAGGTAGTGCGTGGTAATAGGTTATAGTGACGTAGCACCAGGAAAATAATAGTGTGGTAATAGATCTTGATACAACAAAATACATTATGTGGCAATAGATGTTGCTGCAATGAATCACTGTACGTGGCAATAGGTCTTGCAACCACCAAATATTTTTCTTGGCAATATGGTTTGGTGCCACAGAACACTATGCATTGCAATAGGGTCTACTGCAACAAGACGATCTCTATGGCAATATGATCTACTGCCACAAAAAAAATTGTATGGCAATATAGTCAGATTGCTATCACGATATTTGGTTGCAAATACTCCCTAGTGCAATGCCTATATGTGTGGCAATATAAGCTACTGCCGCTAAATCCGTCAGTGTAGCTACTATAAAATGCAACACTTTATTTCGTGGCAATTAATATAGGTATTGCAACAAGACAAGATAATCGTGGTGCAATTCTTTTGCCACGCTACTACTTGCCACGACTGCCAACGAAAATGTCATTGTGGCAATTAGGTGACTGCGCCACAAATATGACCATATTGCAACCATTTTTAGCTGTTGCAATAGGCGAAATTCCTAGTTGTGCTAACATGTTGTAAAACCTACAGCTCGCGAGTGACTTTACATTCACTCGACTTCTACAATGAAATAAAACTTAGCCTAGCTCTACATCAACTTACTTGTACCAATATACACTCAATAGGGGTAAAGGGTACTATCATGCAGTCTAAGGTTCCAAAAAATTCCTACAACTTAATGCGTAGTACATTAACCATATTATACACAGTGACAAAACAATAATTTAAAAAGGGTTAATGCACCGAAGCTTGTCTTTGGTTTGCTGAGAGTTAGCACAAACAAGCGGGAGATCTTCAGCGACATACGTCTCCAGAGCAGCTAGAGCAAGTTGATGCTAAGGTCATGCGAGGATAAGTTTAACATGCGATGATATGCTCATGAAGTCGTATGACAGCGATTGTTATGTGAATGCCTTCATGCGGATTGAGTTTATTAAATTAACACGCTATCTGTAATTATATGGCAAGTTTCTGATTTTTACCTAAAAGAATGAATTTCTATACTATACAAAATAGGTCATAATAGGAAAATTACATCTAAATTTCCTTAATATGGTTCTTGAAGGAATAAATTACAATTTTAGCTGCTTATAATATTTAGTAGGGTTATAAACTAATTTCTGAACAAATTTTGCAATTTATTATTAACATATGAATTTATAATGAATTAATCCCTAACTAAGAGTAAATAATTATTTATAAATAATATATAGGCATATAAATTCTAATTAATTCTAGGATGACAGAACTTAATTAGTAGAAGCTAAATATAAAATTTTTTACATTTTAATTATGCATGAAAATGATGATATGCATAAATGTATAATGCACATTATTTAATTAATAGAAATAATTCCAATGCATAAAATGCAACTTTGACAATTCTAAAATATTCTACATGATGAGAGGATTCCAAGGATATATTATTTGTAATTTTTCGAGCTAGGAATTAGTTTCTACGATTTTTGCAAGATTTAACATATTTATGCGCAATTATTAATTGATTTCCGGAATGATTGAAGTTTGGGCGCCACGTGGCGGCCTGCGGATCCAGCCGCACAAGGGCGTACAGAGACGCAGCCGCACGGGATGTGGGCACACGGCCACAGGGGATCCCGTGCTCCCGGCTGCTAAACGGCCGAGCAGGGGCACGGAGTCCACCTGCGCGAGGAGGGGAGCCCGGCCCCGAGGTCGACGAGCGGCGGCGCTCACCAGAGAGAGTTGTCGGCGGCAAGCAGCGCAGGACGAACTTTGGCAGCGTTGTACAAGCAGCTCCGTCAACGAATGTCGACGCCGTTTTCACGTACAGCTTCACGAAAGCGAGTAGAAGCCCGGCGTGGGAGAAGAAATCGACTAGGAGGCGCGGAAGGGAGTCGGCGGCGTGGAGGTGCTTCCGTTCCAGTGAAGAGTGGCGAAAATCCTCTCGGCCCTGCACTAAAAAGCAATGATTCGCTTTACTCTTGACTCCTCAAGGTGCCCAATGAGGTTCCCGAGCTGAGCCCGGACGGAATCGATAGAATCTCACCGCAATCGGCTGGGTCCGAAGAAGAACGACCGGCAGCCAACAAAAACCGACCTTGGGGAAAGATTCAATTCAAGCCTCTCGCTTCGGGAATGGAGGAGGGGATGCCTCAGAGGTGTTAGGGGCCTGGAGGCTCCCTGGTCTCGCGAGCAAGAGGGAGGGGAGCCGGCTCGGCAAGGCTGTTCGGCGACGGCGGCCGAAATTCATTCCGACGACGGCACTGGCAGATGTGGGCGAGAGAGATACGGAATGAGGGAGGGGGAGATTGAGGAGGGCCGACTGGGGCGAGACAGGGGTGGATTCGTGTCCCTTGTGCCCTGACAAGGTGTCGTGGACGGCCTGCATGGAGGCCACTAGTGGAGGCTCGCTGGCGAGAGCTGTGAGGAGGAGGAAGAAGACTGACGAGCGGGTCCCACGTGGCATCAAACCCCCCACCTGGCTTAACGTTTGATCATTTTGAGACCAAAAAAGAAATTAGCAAATGAGCTCTGATTTGATTGAAATTTGGACGGTATGTTCCTGACAATGTTTTCTATCCTCCCACCGACATGGACAGGCATATACACATGGAATGGAAAGATATTGAATTTTTGAATCGAGATCTTCATGCTTCCGGCTACAATCCTTGACATCTTCAAGCTTTCACTAATCACTCAAGTGCCTCAAAGAACCTAGAGCATCCACATACCTTAATTTCTGTAAAATCGTGATGAGTGAGCCAACCTCTCTTAATAGTACTGGTGTTTCCTATAGACACAAAGCCTAAAAGCTAAATCACACATGGCTCTAATTAATCCTTAGCCTTAAGCTAGCATCAACCTTGGAAACACTCCGAGGACTTGAACAACCTTGCAGCAACTAACTCGTAGAAGTGTAGAATAGTGTTGATAAACCTGCATCCAACGAGTTAGTTCATAGTTCTCATTCAATCACCAAAATCATTCGTACCTTTGAGGGACTTCAATGGTCATGGAGCTAACACTGTGGATGGGTTAAGAGCCAAGCTCTTAATCCTGACTTGTTGAGTCAGCTGGTCAGTTGTGCTCTTAGCGGCAGTTGATCTTGCAGTGACAGCATGACAGTATAGGCCGACAGAGACCGACAGCTGAGAAGAAGGGGAAAGGCAAGGCCGTAAAACTTGAGAAGAAGAGACATCGGACTGAAGATCCGGATTGGGATAGAGCGCTTGATGCAGCGGATGTGGATGTACTTCCGGAGAGGAGGAGTGGAGCGCTGAGGATCCCTGGTGCAGAGGGACTGGGAGAGCTGAGGAGGTCGACCCGACAGAGAGTGGCGACCGTACCCCTAGTTGCAGAGGTTTAGTCACGGAGAGCTCCTGCCAGTCGTTATGTATAGTCAACAACCGCAGAGGGAGAGACAGCTCAGTAGGTTTCACCAACGAAGCCACAGAGGTGTCCTCATTCCAGAGCTGGGTTATGCGCAGTATGCACAGGTAGAGCGGACAGAGCTCGCGGGGCTATGGCTAGAGTCGCAGATGATGAGGTTGATCTGCTGAAGATCAAGGGCCCGACCATGATGGCCAACAGGAGATTTGAGTTCACAGTTTGGGTCCCTACAAAGTGTCATGAGATATTGGCCAGTTTTGGACAATCTTACAGCGGTATGAGGCTCTCCATCGACAACTGCTGCTATGGGCAAGAGCTTAGTGTTTGTCGCTCACCAACAATGTTCATTTGAGGCACTGAGCAAAGGAGCTGGGAGTGACATGGAGGAGCACATTGCTTACCTGCCTTGTTTGTCAAAGTTAGTCACCTAGCACTTAGATATAGTGAGGCGGTTGTACTTTAGTTCTTCGCCTCCCTGTGGATCTCCGTCAACAGGTCTCACTTCTGGTTCATGTATAGAGGGGAGCCACACCATTTTGAGAGATTCGATGTCATAGCTGCTCTGGAGTTCCTATCTTCTAAGACACGGATCCACGTTTCGACCCATCAAGATTTCTTGCCGCCCTACTGGCCTTTTGGAGGGATGGAGCCGAGCGATGAGAGGTTGAGTGTTGGTGAGCCGCCCTCACATGGGGAGCACTACTCGAGGCACCCCCTGAGGTTCACACACAAGGCACATGTTCTGAGGGGATTGTTGGGCAGGACCATTGCCCAAAAGCTGGCTATAGAGAGTGTGGCATCATTCTTCATCAGTGGCTGCTTTGTTTTTTGCTGAGGCACAAGGTGTTTGATTTGACAGATCTAGTGCTTGCTCAAATGGAGGATGATATCTATGAGGGGATTAGAGCAAGACAACTACCTTTTGCTCCATACATATGCCTGCTGCTTAGGAGAGCCCAGGTGATGTCTGAGGAGGAGTATTCTACTTTGCCAGAGGTCACTACAGCCTTCAGTCCAGTTGAGCTGTCTGACTCCAGGGTTCTTCGTGTGTCTACTTCTCAGAGCACCCCATGAGGAGAGGAGACCACAACCCTTGAGGATTTTGAGTGTGAGGCTCCAGGTCAGGCCGAGACACCTACCTCTTGCGCTTCACTTGACACTACACTTGCTGCCAGGCTCGACACTATTCAGGCAAAGCAGGCTGAGCAGCAGAGTTTTCTGCAGGAGTTTGAGGAGAGCATCAGACGGGAGAGGGCCGAGTTCGAGGAGAGGATCTGACTCGAGCACCTCCAGATTGAGAAGAAACTGAGGATGGAGAGAGAGCTTGCTGAGGAGATGAGATGGCAGGACAGGGAGTTTTATAAGAGGTCGTAACGCACTCAGTTGAAGATGGTAGTGTCTATATTTTACAAATCTGCCAGGTTCGGAGCGATTGCATCTTACCTCCAGAGGATCGGTATGCCACATTTCCCTACTTTTCCGATGACTAAGCTACCGAGTCCCCTGTCCTCACAGCTGCAACCTATAGCATCATAGCCTCAGTATTTTTTAGTGCCTGCATTCACAGCTCAGCTTCAGCAGCCATAGCAGCACTAGCCCAGTTTCAGCACTTTGCTCACAGATCTGCTTTCACTGTTTTTACCTTTTGGAGCAGCCAGTTCTTTTATGACTACAGGAGGATCCAGTGTTCCTGTTACAGCTTCTCAATTCTCTCCCGTTTTCTCGTTCTCCATGTCACCTCTACTTGTTTCAGCTGAGCACGAGAGTGACAGTTCTGACATTAGAGACAAGGACAGTTGTGGGTAGCTCTTCGCTTGCTCCAAGAGTCCTTTCTTTTAAGGCTACCACAGCTGAGTCAGTGTCGACAGCCACCGCCAGCAGTTTTAGAGGCAGAGACAGCAGTCACCGTAGTCGAGTAGCCTAGCAGTTCTGATGTAGCTATCCTGGTTGAGGCATGATATTCTATAGAGGAGGCAGCTCAGGCCCTTGCCACAGCCCATTCAGATCAGCCAGCTTCAGCTGATGGCAAGGAGCCCACCCCGACATCATCTTCTGGTCTGAGTGCATTTGATGACATTGAGTAGCAAGGAGGAGATGAGTTAGCAGCAGCTGAGTCAGCTTCAGAGGAGTAGCCACCAGCAGTCACTGCACCGGACTCTCTAGCCATGCTAGCAAAAGACTGTTCGATCTCTCTGAAAGACCAAAAATGATAGTCACCGGACAGTCCGATGAACGTATGCACCAAATAGTCTGGTGTCATATGGTATGGATTCTAGAAAGCTTGTTTCCTTGGTCTGCTGAAAGAAAGAGTCACCGGACAGTTCGGTGGTGTATCGGACAGTCCGGTGTGGAGAGTCATCGGACAGTACGATGATTGAAAAAACAGTTAGCTTTATGACATCACGTTACAACTATTTTTTCTGGGCTTAGAGCCTATTTAAACTATGGAGAGGAACATTTTTCAGTGTGCCTAAGGTCTGAATTGCTGGAGCAAACTTATGAAAGGCCAAGGGACACCAAGAAGAAAGCACAACCCAAGATTAGAGATCTTTGGTGCAAGTAGGAGAGTGAATAGGAGCATTCATACCCTCCTAGAGCTTGTAGAGCATTGAGAGAAATGATCTTTGCCTATAACTCTTGGTTTGGCAGCCTACATCGGCTAGGAGTCGGTGATCAAGCTTTCGAAGAGATTGAGTAAGGCGACGCTAAGTTTGTATGCGGTTTCGAGTTCGTCGTTCGAAATGGACACCAAGAGAGAGCGCCCAGCCTTGGAGGCTTACTTTTGCGATTGGGTATTGTTTGCTACAGTCGAGATCACTGGTGACTTCACTTCGGGTGTGAAGCGTACCCTAGAGAGCACCGTTTTAGGAACAGGGAGGGACCGGTACTACGACAGGAGTGGTCTAACTAGGATTAGGAGAAGGCGCCAACCTTCAAAGACCTCGAGAGAAAATCGCTGATCATTATCTTGACTCTCTCTCTACTTTCCGCATTTCATACTTGTTGAGTAGAGATATAGGTTGCTTTGTGATTCCTCTTGGTGGCTATGGTGCTAGTGTTTGCTTGTTATCTTTTCATCTCATAAGCATTGTTTGGGGGTTTTGGCCTGCTAGAATTGCATAGATTGTTTTTTGTTGCGATCAAGTCTTGTAGTTTAAGTTTGTAGCGAAATCGAGTTTCATAAGTCCACCTATTCAGCCCCCTGCTCGGTGTCCTTGGTCCTTACACCTAGCTTTTGTTGTGCCTGGATGAAGTAAGTTAGAAGATAGTACACACATGTTCCTCATGTTTGATATCCTTGAATACTCTTAGGGAAGTGCTACAGTGGTATTTCTATGCTTGCAAATTTGTCTATGGACATAAGAAATAGCAACTAGGAGGTCATCCTTGATCCGGCCGCAACGGACCATTTTGTGTCGAAATGGACACCTTCAGATATGTATCCGATGAGCTCCGCCTATATGGCATTGTTGATCAGCCAATCGGTGGTGCTGGGTATGCTGCAACAATGGAAGAGCGGGACTGCAACGCAAGTGCCAATTCATCATTTGCCTAGTGCTACATGGTTGCTCGACCTCAAATAGGATGAAACACTATTGTCTGCCGGTCTACCGAACAATGGATTGTGCATGCACATTATGCAGTCAAGAGATAGAAACAATCAACCACCTTCTCCTCTCTTGTGTCTTCACTAGAGAAATCTAGTTCCAAACTCTATGGCACTACGGTTGGCAGGCATTTGTGTCCAAATCCACATGAGCGAATCGTAAAGTGGTGGCTCGCCAGCCGTAAGCGTGTGATTAAGGTTAGGTGCCAATCCTTTGACTCCCTAGCCATTCTAGTACTTGAGACACTATGGCTCAAACGCAACGACCACAGTTTTAGGAATCATCAAACTTTGGCTCATGAGGTTATGGACAAGGCCGTGGAACCAGCTAGATTATGCAGCAGGATTGCGATGGTCAACTGGTCGTAACTACTCCGTCCGTCCCAAAATGAGTGTCATTCTGGCTCCACTCAAATGTCCTGAAATATGTGTCGTTCTGGCCTCCACCGAACTCGCACGCCCAAGCCTCGCTTTTTTCTCTCCACTAGGCTCGATCCACTAAAAGAAATATGGTGATCAATGACATTCATATTGAAGAAAAATTGTCACAAAATGGCATCTGTGACCAAAAATTGTTTCATCATGTATCTCGCATCAAAGATTAACTTGGGTGATGTTCTCTCGCATTTTATCATAGATTATTACATCCGTGACGTTCCTAGATCCTCACAGAATAGCCCAAGCCCAACCACGGCCAATACTTTCATGATGAATAAGATCATCACAATCGCCTAATCCATGCCTACTAATGTTTGACCTATTAAAATTTTATTTTTTCATCTCATTGTTCTCAACATGGCACAACTCGCGTATGACAATCTCCTGCCCGCTTCTCCCCTCTGCTTCCTTCACCTCCACCTCTTCCTCCTCTATCACATCGGTGAGCTCGGCCGTGATGATCGCATGATCCAGAGAGCTTGGCAGGAAGTCGTGCCGCTTGGTCACGCTCAGATTGAGCCGTCGGTGAGCTCGGCGGGAAGAGGCACAGCTGGGTCGTGCTCAACATGAGCCACCGGTGAGCTCGTGCATGAGCTCAATGGGAAGAGGCGCCAGTGAGTCACACTCGGTATGAGCCGCTGGGGAGCTCGGTGTTGCGCTACCAGGGAGCAGGGACTTGCGGTCCGCCGCCATGGAGTGGGGACACTCTCGCTGTCTCTACAACTAGTGAGCTCACGCATGGGGATTTTGAGATTCGTATTTCTCCTTTGGCTCCGAAGACTGTTGTAATGATGGAGATGGAGGCGCTGGTGATGGTAGGATAGTCTTTTATCCTCTACACTATTTCATGATTTGATCCCAAAACGTCAGTTAAAATGGGACGGAGGGAGTACTCCAGTTGATGATTAGTTAGTACTCTCTCCAATTTAAAATATTGACACTGTTAACTTCTAATATAACTTTGATAATTCATCTTATTAAAAAGTATTTAGATGTGTAAAATTATTAATTTTGTTTCAAATACCACTAATAATAAAATAACATGTAGCATAATGTATTATATTTATTATGCCTTTTAAAATAAGACAAAAGATAAAAGTTGATACTAGAAGTCAATAATATTAATATTTTAAAACCGAAGCACGTGAAGGTCATATTTCTATTCCTTTTCTCTTCTCTTGATACAAAACACAAAAAGTGAACAATTCTTTAAAAAAAGACTGCATTACATAGGACTCCAAATTATTGAACACCTAGTTGGTAGCCTGGCCGCCAACCCAGCCAGGCCCAACCCATGCACGTGCCATTCTTTGTCATCCTTGATTGGCCACCATGGGTGGTTGCGACAGCAGCGACTTTGGGCGCATCGGCAGGAGCGACAAAATTGGTCATTTTCCTCAAGGCGGGCACGCGGCATGCATTTTTTCTGCACCCGCTGAGCCGATTTAGGTGTACCACGCGGGCTCCCACCCACTCTCACGCCAATGGGGAAATGTCCTAGGGTTGTCGCTCTATAAAAGTGACCTCCACCACATCCCCTCCCCTTGCTCCACCACCGTAAGACGCTCACTTCCACCTTCCTCGGTCGAAAGGAGAAGGCGACCAATACTCCATCCCCCTTCGTCGTCTTTAACAAGGAGGAGCTATGACCCCTTCGTCTTTTCCGACCAGATATGCGTCCTCGTTTGCGTCTCCGTTTGGATCTACGTCCTCATCCGCATCTTGATCTGGATATGCATCATCGTCCTCCTCTCCATCCAGATCTGCATCCTCGTCCTGCTCTCCCTTCGGATCTGCTTCCCACTATCTCTTTCACTAAACTTGTTGAAGGTATTTGTCACCATTCCTCCCGGTTATGGTGCAGGTCATTGCCTTTGTGTACTATTTAATGTTGTTTGCCAGTAGATCTGTAAATATATGCTCAATATTTCTTATCGATAATGTTTATCGCATCGTCACTGGGTGGCTACACATTATTGTAGCAGCCGTGACGGGGCGTGTCGCAGCGTGCCTATAACTCCATTGACATTGGATGTTGAACAGTATTTGGCGCTAATATGCTGAACCTTCTTTTGTATCCATGTTTTTTTAGATGGTTTCCATGCACACCCTTCCTTGCTCCGTGCACAAGCCGTTTCTATGGTTATTGTGATGGTTGCATGTGTCATTAGGAAGCTTAAATTCTGTAGATGTTTAGAGGCTGACCCGTTGGTACTGCTTCCTAGGTGTGAGGCCGATGTTCAGAGGCAACAAAACCTTAATCTCATTTAAAACTACACTAATGAGAAATGTGTATCCATGTTGCATATGTGGGGGGCCCTTAGTTGGGTACAACAAGAGGTTTTGGGTGATCCCTCAAAATTTTAGAAGGTCCGAACACTGTTGGAATCGTCAAGTTTCTCTAGGAAATTTTTTTATTTCCTAGAGTTTAGTTTGTGCCCTAAGGAAATAATTTCTCTAGAGTAGACTTGAAAATCGTAGGGAAAAAATTTTCTTTCACTACAATTCTATCTAAATTCTACATAAATTTAAAACTTTTCCTACACTTTACAGATTTCCTAGGTAACAGGAAAACTTTCCCTAGGATCTCTACCATTGCTAGGGAAATCTCTATAGCGCGACACGATTCAAATCTCACCCCAATCCCTTCTCTCTCTCTCTCCCATCTTAAATCTCTCTCGCTCCCAACTCTTACTCTCTCACAGGCAGCATCTTTATTTCTCTATATCTCACAAACACTTGTCTCTCGCAGGCGGCAATCACGGACTCGCGGTCGACAGTGCCGACGGCGGATGAGCGGGGTGGCTGCGACGATGAGGGAGCGGGGCGGCTACAGCAACGATCGAGTGGACGGCGGCTGCGACGGGCGATGGGCGAGCGGGAC